>MKEJ01002330.1:0-13255 GCA_001753735.1 Embelia ribes
TAGTCTATTAGAGTATTTTTACACTAATTAAATTAACAAATTTTTAACGACTAAAATTGGGACCTATTTTTATCTATATGTACACTTTAGTAATCTCTAAACTAGCTAATCTACTAGAGGTGCCGTAAGATAACTCATATTAGGGAGCCTACTATCTTTTTATCCATAATTACAATGCCAACTCATCATTCTATCGTTATATTCTAATGACACTGTTCCAATTTGCGGCATTTTTTTTCACAACTAGCCTAACTTTGTGGAGGTAGAGACGCTCGCAATTAGATCTTTTTTGTTGAGACCAGATCATCAAAAGTCAACATATAAAACAAGAGAATTATCAGAAGCACCCCTAAGATATGACTATTTGTCAATTTAGTCCAAAGTTTCAACTTTTATCAATTTCAATATTTTCACTAGTGTAGAAAATGTTTTTTACGTCAGAATTTAAAATCAGTTCCATATTAATCGATGTCAAAAACCGGTTGAACTGGCCTATCTAGGCCAAGTTTTAAAATCTGCACTAGTGTTTGTTAAGTCATCAAAAAGGTTCTTTTGACTATTTTGCCCTTTAGATACACTATATGAAGGCAATTAATTGCATATAATTGATATTATTGTATAAGTTAATTATTTAAAAAATTATACTTCTTAAATTTTAATATTTTAAATCATTTATATATCAATAAAAAATATTAGTGTATAAACCAATAATAAATTTATCAATCCATAGTAAATATATAAGGAGATTGGTCATTATTGTGGCCAAATATGCAACCAACAAATTTTGTTATTTTTCAATTTTTGAATAACATAAAAATTAGAAAGAACTAAGCCTTTTTATATCTAAAACTAGATCAATAAATAAAAAGTAATATTATATTTGATTTTGATTAAGAATTGTTTATATATATATATATATATATGGTTTAATTAGTTAAATAACTAACTATAAAAAGTTTTGGTGGTTATTAGATCGCTAAATAACTGATGAGATAAAAATTAATTTACTTTATTAAGCAAAGATTTATTGATAAAAAAATGAATGAAAAAATATTCGTTTTTTTCAAATGTATAAATATATAATTTAGTTTATTAAATAATTAATCTCTAGCTTAAAATCAATTATAGGAAATACACTTAAACTTAATATAAATTATCCTTTAATGGCAAGGGCAAAATGGTCATATATTAGGCAAAAGTACTTTTTTGATGACTAATTGAAACCTTAGGGATGAAATAATAAAACTTTAAATATTGAGACTAAATTGATAAAATGTAAAATCTCAAAGTTATTTTTGATAATTATCCAACAAAAAAACATAAAAGTTATAGCTGGATAAGGAAAGCTTCTCCCTTGACCATATCTGAAAATAATCTTTCTTTTAATTTAATATAAATTTAATTGGAAAGTCATTAGTGTCAGATTTTATTGATTGATCCTCTCCAATCTCTCTCTCTCTCTCTCTCTCTCTCCTTTTCTATCCTCTCCTCTGCTCTGCTCTCCTTTCCTTTTCCTCCATTTTCCATATTGAGTGCATTGTGTGTGATTAAACATGGAGGGTCAAGAGATTAGTGTGGTTAATCAATCTTCAAAAAGCAAAAGTGTAATTAAATCATTGAGCATTTTGGTTGTGGATGATGACACTACTTGTCTCTCCATTGTTGCTGCCATTCTTAAATCATGGAGATACCAAGGTATTTAATCTTTTTTTTTTTTTTTATGCTTGCCTTTTTTAGATTTTCTTTTGTAAAAATTTAGTTGAAAATTTACATTTGAAAAACGAATAAATGGAAAGACTACTCATTTCTTGGGTGAAATTGTAAAAACACATGTCAGGTGTTCACTGATTTTAGTTTCAAAGAAAAAAACCGATGTATAGGATCTACTGATAGGCTTTTGTACATCATTTTCTGTACGTATATCATTATTATTTTTAAAATTCAGCCGAAACAACATTTCTCTATTAACAAGAGATATTTATTCCTGTATTTCCTTATGTATGCATTAATTTCTTCCAAGTTCCAATCTACTTGTCATTTTGACATCATTACATTCGATCCATATTCCATAAATACTTGTTTTTACCTTTGATCGGGAAAATTACAGAGGAA
The DNA here is from genome assembly GCA_001753735.1 of Embelia ribes. Lineage (NCBI taxonomy): Eukaryota > Viridiplantae > Streptophyta > Magnoliopsida > Ericales > Primulaceae > Embelia > Embelia ribes. Next base: position 2,113 of record MKEJ01002330.1, read on the forward strand.
AAAAAAAAATGACAAATTGAGTATTAGCAGAAAAAGGAAGGACCAAATCACATATCATATTATTTAATTAATATGATAAAAGTAAGGGTAAATTTCAGTTTATCCCCCTCAGCTATCATCTAGTTTCACAACGCCCCCCTCATCTACCATTAGTTTTACTTTGCTCCCCTCTCTTTTATTATAACGAAATTGCTGTTTTCCCTGATAAATTACTATGCCCTTTTCATTAAAAAAAACATTATATTGCACAATTCGATTCAGTTGTGAGTTGAATGGAAAAATTATAACATAAATTAATGAATAGAATTGTTTAGAAATTTATGAAATTTTTGTTTGCAAAGATTGGGATGAAATTTGGTAAAACAAAATATAAAAATTAATAAAATATTAATTTTTATATTGGGTTTTACTCAATTTCATTCCAATTTTTATAAATAAAAATATTCTTAATTTCTTATCAATTTTGTTTTTATATTTTATGTTATAGTTCTTCAAATGACTTAAATTCTGCAAATTTTGGATACATAAGATAGGGTTTATCTAGTTAAATAAAAATATTCTTAATTTCTTATCAATTTTGTTTTTATATTTTATGTTATAGTTCTTTAAATGACTTAAATTCTGCAAAATTTGGATACGTGAGATAGGGTTTATCTAGTTAAAGGGGAATTATTTGTAGTTCATAAGGGAAAATGGTAATTTCGTTATTATAGTAAAAGATAAGGGGGCAAAACAAAATATTTGGTAGATAAGGGAGTGTTTTGAAACTAGATGATATATGAGGGTGATAAATTGAAATTTACCCATATGTTGCGTACCAAATTCGCGCCAAGTGTCATTCTATATTTGCGCCAAATGACACTTCATTTTTCTGACAAGTGTCAATCACACTTGACATTTATATATATATTTTGTTCACTCATTTTCTATGTAGAATCAATGAATTTATAACATGCATGTATGAATTTATATTATACATTGAACTATTATACTCCACATGCCCATATTTTTACCCATTTTTCTAATTATTTTATTTTTTTAGCCTCCCAACATTTACATTTATCATTTAATTCTAACTTTTGATAGTATGTTAGTTCAATGTACATGTGTTAAATCTTCACGCTAATAAGTGGATGGAAATGTCTACAGATATGTTCAACTTGAATTATATGTATCTCTAATCTTTAAACAAACATGCTACAAGGATGCCATCAATGTAAAAAAGCGCCCAAATGTAAAACAAATTAAAATATTTATTAGTTTTGCTTATTCAAGCAACACTTCTTGAAATTCAAAAAAGAAATACACACACCAGTACATGCATCCAATGTATATATGCAAGAAAAAATAATATACATGCATGCACAAATGTATACGGAAAATTGGATCAATATGCATTAAGTATTTAAATTCAAATTGTGTTCTTTCAACATGCATTAAGTATTTAAATTCAAATTGTGTTCTGTGCCTACCAAAATGCTGTAAAAGTAATTTTACATTCCTCCTTTCCTTCATAAAGTATCATTTGGCGTCATGAAAAAATAATAATGGTGAGTTTAGTTAATTTATGACTTATGAGACTATAAGAAGTAGCAAATATATGATGACTATTGACACATATGGTATGCTCTATGATTTTGCCGTACTCTTTAAATCTTTGGTAGTTTTCTCTTCTAATGTTATGTTGTATTAATGATTTTTCCATCTCTTTTCATATTATGCGAATTGGGGATGTTGATAGAACCATCCAAACTGATAAAATCGTTTGAACCAAACTGAACTGAAAGGAAATCGAATCAAGCTGATAAGCTATGATTTGGTTTGATTTATAAAATTCTAAACCGAACATGAATGGTTCGGTTTTTAATTTTGGGGGTAAACCGAACCGCCATATTAAAAAATTAAAATAATATATATATATATATATATTGACTATAATAACATACATTAAAACAAAATCCTAATTGAAACAATTCATTATATTGTGACAGAAATGTCAAGCGTGGAAGTTATTGAAAAATATTGCTCAATGTTGAGCTTAGTGGAGAATTTTTATGATTGCTATTAAGAATATTTTTAATATTTGGTTATTTATTATGTAGTTTTGAATTTTAATTAGCTTCTTATAAATATTTCTTACTATTGCTATTAAGACTACTTTTTTTTTGGGTATAAATGTTTCTTTATGTAGTGTCATTGTCAATATAGTTATTATTGACTATGTGATTCGTTCATTTTCAAACCGATCAAACCGCCCAAACCAAACCGATAAATTTGGTTTGATTTGATTTGATTTTACCTTTTGATTTCATTCAAACCGAACTGTTCAATATTAATTGGCTTAGTTTCTATTTTTTAGTAAAAAGCCGCCTAAATTGAACCGTAAACACCCCTAATGTGAATTGGTGTTGAATGATGACTATTTTATGAAATGATATGAGTAATCAAATAGTAATTAGTTGATTAATTCTAATGCCTTTTTTTTTTCTTTTCTTTTCTTTTCTTTTCTTTTTTTATAGAAGAGTGATTATTTTTATAGGATTTACTTTTACATTTATTTATAGGTAATTTTCTATGCACTTTTTTTTATTTATTATAATTACTTATTGTTTGATACGGAATATAGTGCTTAATAAAAGGCTATTGCAACTCTACAGTAATATTATTTAAGCCAAATAAATAATTCTAATATAATTTCAATTTTAGCCTATCTACTGGAAAAATATATTAATTACATTTAATTGCAAATAAATAAATAAATATGCATGAAATTTAACATAAACTTGAGAAAACAAAAAACAAATAGTTAAAAATGTAGTATAAATTAAAACAGGGATCAATACTTCATTTTTTGCAGCAAATGGCACTCCACTTATTGCCACATGCGAACAACAAAAAGTTTTAATCTTGGAAAAGGAAAAGATTTCATTATCTTTTGATTATTTGTGTAAAAAAAAAAATAAACATCATACATTATACTCAATTCATTTCAAAATAAATGCCATTTAAGGTTGATACACACGAGTTTAGATAATTAAATAGTCTCAATTTATGCAAAAAAAATAAAAAATAAATAAATACCTTTTAACCGAATATCCTCAATAAATTTTTTGATTTGTGTTGAGTGGTTGAAAATTTAAAAGGATAATATGGCTAAAATTGAAAATGTAATAAATGTATTTGCTTTCTAAAACGACAATTTATGAAATAATGAAATAAGATTTTTTTTTTTAAATGGCACTTATTTTGAAATGGATGGAATATTAAAAATTCTTATAACTTCCAAATTCACAAGATTTATAAGAGCATACGCAAAAAATAAAAAAGAAACACCAACATAAGACAAACTACAATATATTCCCTCTATTCATTTTTAAGTATTTTTAAGGTTATGGCATATAGGTTAAGGAGACCAAGAACTATACTCAATTGTAGATAAAAATAATAGCATTTTACTATACTATTCTTTATTTAAAACTAAAAATAGTCATCAATGAAGTAGTTATTAGGGGTAAAATTGGAAAATTTTAATCAATATATTCTTATTTTTTAAAACTTAACTTAAATATGATTGAAAACAACGTCTACAAATACAATTCAAAAGTAATGGGGTAAATAAATGATAGTTTAGAATGGAAAATTTCCAAGAAAGATTACATGATGTTCCAAGACAGTATGTAGCAGTATTTAAAAATTTAATGATCAAATTTTTGTTATGTTGTTTTGAGGACATTAGAAATTGTTTTAAAAACTTTCAACTAAAATTTTTGATTTCTATTAGATTAACCCCCAATGGCTCTCATGAGGTACTATGAAAGCCAAGTTTTACTTCTTCCTTTTTTTGTTCCCTTAAGATTACATCAACATCAATAATCTTTTCGAGTACAAACCGCAAACAAATGCATAAAGGTTCGAGTAATGATGGCCTGTCACTCTTGTTTAAATGAACATAGCTATGCATATTTTTCGTCCAAGAAAAATAAATAGAATGTTTGTTTATTGATAAAATAGAATGCAATATTATTGTTTGTGTTACAACAAATATAGCTCTTGATTAGTTTCCACATATACACTCTTATTTAGTGGGAGAAAAGTTCAAATCACTAGAAAATAGAAAAAAAATCCATCTTTTATGAAGTATAAGAATATACCAAAAATTCTATCATGAAATATAGCAACTAATATGAAGAAAATTCCAGATATGATCCATGCATCGCACGGGTTGCATATTAGTTATAAATGAAATAATATTGGGGAGTCAATCAAAATTTATAATATAATAAAAGTAGTGTTACGCAACGTTATAGTAACAAGTGGCATTCTATTTTTGAGCCAAGCGGCAATCAATTTTTGTGACAAGTGGCACTCTACTTTTATGACACTTGGCACTCTATTATCTCATACATACACACATTTAATTTGCTCACCCAGTTTTAAATAAAATAAAAACATCATATTAGTATTTACATGCATGCATTGATATTTGACCTTTTGGTTCATTGTACATGTGATAAAACAATATATACTAAGTTGTACAATAAGTTCCAAAAATCTCGTATGCATTCATGTTTTCTAATATAAAATTTTGTTCACACGAAATAAGAAGACAAAACTACAACAGAAATGGTACAAAACAACGTACATATAAAATGTTAATTTGTCGAAGGGAGATGTATTAATTTGTCCTCTTCTTATGGTTGAACAAAAAAAATGAAAGATTTAAAATATTATTCCAATTAAATTTATGACGGTAAGGAAAATTTGGTAGAAAATAAAATAAAAAGCGGTGAAAAAATACAATACGAGAACAAAGAAAATGGAAATGCAATGTATACATATATATATGTACACACAAATGTATATATACACAATTAAGATATTATTTAACTATTATATAAAAAGTACCAATTCCACCTAATGTTTCATGTATTTTTTCTAAGTTTGCTTTTCATCTTGTTTATTTGTAAAAAAATTCATCATGCCCAAAATAGTAAATTAATTAATTTTAATTTGTATATTTTTTGTCAAGAGATAATACTATCCTTGAATATTTAGATTGATAATTATCACGTATCTAACAAGCTAAACAAGATATTTAAATAGCATATTAATTATCAAAAGTATAAATTAGCATACGAATTCACGGATTTACCTCGAAATTTCTATACGAAATATACTTAAAATTCCGATAAATAATAATTAAAATACTTCTATTTTTATTAAAAAGTAGTCAAAATAATTGGCTTCAATTGTAGAGAAAAAATCATATTTGGCTTTATTACATTTCATTAAATACTCAAAACATCACTCTAATAAATTAATAAGGGTAAATTTTAAAAAAAAAATAATACTTTATTAGTTTTTAAAATGAATACTTAAAAGAATATAATTTTATTTTAAAATAATAATTTATAAATATCGTGCAATATGCGTTCGACTCTGCTCGTGTATTAAAAGGAGATTTTACATTCTAAAATACTTCACTTCGCAACACATCATGTGCCATGTGGCAAATAATTAAAAAAAAAAAAATATCTGGGAGTGAATCAAATTTTACAATACATGCCCATCTTTTTTTTTTTTGCACCCTTTTTAAGAATAAATTTAGTGGGACCTACTCATGTATTGGTGGTTGTAACCCGAAAAATTGTTAAACCTTTGAAAGTTTTCCTATTTCCAAATTACAAGCAATTATTCATGCAGGTTTGCTCCACTAAATTTACTTCCCATAAAATTTACGATGATAGACAATGTACCCATGACATTTTTATCACTCTTAGCCTTCCAATTTACGAAGAAATACTTCAAGATTCATATGTATATGTATATGTATATACAATTCCGACTCTTCATTTTTCCTTAAAACCCTAACAAAACCCTAATCGATCAAACGCAGGTCTATGCAGAGGTAAACTCACTCCAACATGATCAATTTCACGACTCGTCTCCTTTCTCCGCCGCTCTCGATGTCCTCCAACAACAAATCAAGTCTCTCTCTCGCGATCTCTCTCTCTAGACAAACATTTTGCTTTCATAACATTGTATTTTCCTGAAAATTGATGGAATCTATTGGCCCTTGTAGTTACGGTTTTTTGTTGAAGTTTTTCTTTATCCATTATTTATTAGATTAAACTCTTGTACATGATTACCGCCTAGTTTGAGAATGTTTTGTGCTTTTGATAATCTGTTTCTCAAAGCTACTTTTCAAAGTTGATTTTAAAAACAAATATAATTCTAGCATTTGGTAAATGAATTTAAAAGTTTCTTTGATAAGCAGTGTATATTTGGTAAAGTGGTGATTTTTATGATGAAAAGTTGAAAATATGAATGTATGGGGAATGTAACTGATATAATTGAGGCTATTTTAGTAGTTAATACTAGAAAAAGGAGAAGCAAATTTTGAAAACACCTCCTAGGCTTTTAAAAGCAGAAATAGATTATTAAAAGCAGGTGATTTAGATTTTACTAAATACTACATGCCACAATTTTCAAGGAAAATAAACAGAAGCATTTCAGGAAAAGCAATCCCCAACTAGACCTATATGTATAGTCACCCTCTCTTCGGAAGCCGATTTTTAAGAGTGAGATCTAGTTATTTGAACGTTGCAATTCTAAATTTAATACTTTTAACACTAAATCTCCATCTTAAAAAATGCTTCTATGCTTATTAGTATATGCATACAAGTGCTAATTGGATTACTTATCCTTAGTTTGGTATTGTTTGAAGAGGCTGTTTCAGACTTCCATTCAAAAAAAGAGACAAGAATTGGTGTTTGATCAAAGAAAAGACGCATGTTTTTCAGCGTATTTTGTGCTTGTAGAAGTAGTTGGATGTTTATCTCTTTTTCTACCTTTGATTACAATAATAATAGTACCCTAAAAAATCCTCAACAATTACCTTTTTGTAATAGAAAAACCACTTTATTACATATCTACCAAACACCATACTACTTCTCAACCGAACTTTTGAATAAACAAAATGCTTGGTTGATACCATTTTTTTAAAGTAGATTTGGGAAGCTGTTTTGGAGAGTAGCTACATTATCAAACCAAGCCTTAGAAAGTTGTCTGTTTGACAAATCAATAATTGCTACTTTCTTGTTATAGTTTGAACTTTGAACAACTATAGGGGAGCTGGGCAAGGCATTTTAAGAATTCTGATTTCCTTGGAAAATAAAGTAATCTTGGATATCAGAATAGTTGGGAATTAGTGGGTATAACCTGTTTTCGCATGGATTGTGCTATGGCATATACGACATAGAGTGCTGAAAAGAAGAGTATATTGGACAGTATAGAACAATAAGGTGAATAGAGAAAGACATTGATGTGACATTGTTTCGTGAACCAGGAAATGGCCACAAAAAAGTTGTAGGTGGATTAATTGTTAAAAACCTTACTATGATTAACTTGAGAATGAATTGCCAATTATTAGCTCGCTGTGCCAATTCTTGTGGTGCAACATTTTATTCCAAAGTATTTGGGGTTCTCAAGTGTTTATGCCTTTGTCGGAATTTATCTCTAGGGGTGTTCAAAAGCTCAGAGTATTTCATTACCATGGTATGAAGTGAAGTTGCAAGCATATTTGAACCGAATTTATTTTCTTTTATTCTCAGCAGGGCAACAACTGAATATTGTTTTTATCTCTATTTCAGCTACCAATTCAAAACTGTTGGCCTCCTACGACGTGCGATGACTCATGCCTCATACTCTGAAGAGAACAACAAAGCACTAAGCATTCTGGGGGCTAAAGTGATGGAAACATCAGTCTCGCTCGATTCACTCATAAAAAATGTGGACATCTCATCGAAAGAGCTGAACCTTCAGATATTAGATATTTGCAACATAGACTCTTCATGTTCTTCTGATGGAATGCTGCTCGGTTTGCAGAAGATAGTTAGAGTTTCTTCCAAGACTAGTTCTTCAACATCGGCCGTAGTGTGTGGAGCTTTCAAGGCAGTGTTTGGGGCAATTGCAGTTGACATGAATAGCACAGATGCTGCCGGAAGTGTGTTTTGGAAGGTTCATGGCGGTCACATTGGAAGAGCGTTTAAACAGTGAGTTTTGTGATAAGCATGTATGATGTATCTATGTAATAAATTAGCTTTATTAGTTGCTATGACTGCCTTGTTCGGATTGTAGTTTGGCCTTCTTTATTATGTGCTTTAGATGTCTTGGGTTTGGAAGCTGCGTATCAAGCTTAGAGAAACGGCGCAAGCTTGTAGAAGGCTCAAATTTGTGGTTTTCCTGTTTATGATGTGTTATGCTAAGAATGTGCATGTTAATGGTCATATTGGTCTGACTGCTTTAAGAACCTGCTTGCTAGCTGAAGTATTGTAAAATGAAATTTCAATCTTGTTTTGTGAATTTCTTTTTAGTTGACCACGTTCTCAATTCTAAAGTGGCCCTGTTTTCTCGAGATCACAAGAAAAAGTGATCATATGTTTGTTCAGACACTAGATCGGAATTGAAAATTGTCCATTACTACGAGGTGATGGAGGTTTTCGGTTCCTCTAATTCTAGAATGCACTCATTCATTGTCACAATCTTTACCACCAGGTCGTTGTCTGTTATCAAGTTGAACTGATATTCTTAGACTCGGTGCTCAATATCTGTGAACAATACGGCCCTAGCCAGTTAGGTCATGCTAGAACCAGATCTGAAGTGATCAAATTTGGTTCTCACAGCGAGTATGCCATTCGTAAACCTGACTGATATATGCATAATATGGATCGTCTCAAATGCGAGCATGAATGTCTTATGGTGTGAATACTCGGCCTGGTTGGCTCCTTGCTCTAAAAACGTTTTCGTACGAGCCCGATGTGGGCTATTCTGGACAAAAAATTCTCATGCATCATGCATAGTATCACCATAGTTCTTTGAATATAAAACTATCTAATTGCTTGCTTTGGAATAAGATTTGTATCCAATTGCTCTAGCTTAATGGCCTTTGGTATAGACTATCCCAGTAGAAATTGCTAGTGACAAATGTCATCGCAAGTGTCGCTAACACTCCTCCGGATATCTTTTTTTATGCTTTTGGCTTTTTTGCACTTGGATGTACGAAAGGGGAAAAAAATTAATATCCATTATATTAAAAGATTGGCTTATATAATATGGACAATGCTTATATTCTCCTTTGAAATAATGTAGACATTTAGGTCCTTTCTTGGTGGATTGCCTAATTTTATACCGTCCACCAATCATGCATGGATACTTACCAAGTCCACAAAAACTTTGATGGCTTGCTCGTCTTTTTTTTTGTGAGTACCAAGTCAAAAAAATTATTTTGGTTGTTTGCTTAGTTTAATCTTTTCATTTCCCAAAAAATAAAAAAATTAACAAGCTACATCTTTGAGCAAGAGTAATCTAATTCTCATTTTCATATTTTCCTTTTCTAGTAGTTAGGGTTGAAAATAAGCCGAGCCGAGCCAAGCCCTGAGTCGTTCTTACTTGACAAGTCCTATTTTTTTTATTCAGATTCGAATCATTTATAAATGACGAGCACGAGCCAAGTTACTTTACATTACTAAGAAATCAAATATTCTCAAAAACTTCTATAGGTAAGATAATACTGAAATTAAAACCAAATGATAATTTACTACCATATTTATGGCATAAAATTTTGCATAACTTTTTAGTTTCATTTGGAAAAAAATATTATTTTTTTGACTTAATTTATCTGTAAAATTATGGTAAAAAAATTTAATTATTATGAATGAAAAAGTGTATAAAATTATTACCATGAAATTGTAAAATTGTAAAATAAGTATACTAATCAACTAGTATGCCAACTATTTTTAATTTATTATATTAAATATGAAATATGTATGTTTATGTAGTAGACTTACTCTCGATGATGTGAGAAAAATTTATATATGTTTTTTAGAATTAATCAAGCGAGACCAAATAATTAACGAGCATATCTGACAGTTTTTTAAATTTAATTCGTTTATCAAGTGAGTTATATTTTACTGTCTAGACTCGGTTCGATTGTAATAGACGATATCGAGCCAAATCTTTAATGAACCAATTCCAAACTTCTATATAGACCACTCAATTTAATTACACACTTACTAGTAATAATATATGTATGAAGAGCGTATAACCTCTTTATCAATGCTTATTGTACATTGATTTTTTATCGCAAGACAAACAACACACAAAGACCAAATAAATCGGCACGCTTTTCCGTACATGATTCTCAGTCCAGCAATAAATTTTATTTTTGTAAAATCTTGATTTTTTTTAATTTTTATTTTTTTGAAGGGTAAAATCTTGATCATATCTTTTTCTTAGGACCCACAATTGGACAGGTGGTGATACTTATCTTAAGATTCTTGTGCCTAATCATATCTTTCTTAATCATAATTCATGGCCCACATAGTACATTCCCACCTAAATTAAAGATTGATAAATATTTATATTATTATTATAGTAAATATACTTTAAAAATGCGCAATTGTTTAAAGGATGTTTGATAATTTTTACAATTATTCCAACAATTATGAATCCGAATTAAGTTCCTCTTGATGCACCAAAGAATTAAGTTCCTCTTAAGTCTTAATGCACCAAATCAATCAATTTGTTTTATTGACTACCACTTTTTCCTAATTATTTGATTATATGACCGATCTTTTTAAATTACCATTAGATCAATTAATACGAGGCTTTTGATGAAGCAACATAATAATATTTTTTTTTTTTTTGGATTATACAATTTTAGAGCGTATTGCTCCTTATAACACATATTAAACTATAGCGATAGATTATATTTTTTCCTATATTCATCACATTTTTTTGGCAACCATTCGTATGATTCACTAATGAATTAAGTTCCTCTTAATGCATTAAAAAAATTAAATTCTCTTAGTTGTTGACAACCATTCATATGATATGATTTGACTTATTCTCCAATTAAAAAGGTAATTAACGTTTATACTAATTTCAGTCGCGTAACACCAGATCATCACTCAACATATACAAAGCAAGCAACGGTTATAAAATTACCACTATACCCCTGCCCACCAGCTTGCAACAGTAGGTCATGTGCCAGACTATAATCACCGGCTCAGCAGGTTGTCGGACCCATTATAGTACAGGGTAAACTACATTTGCCCCCCATAAGATTTCTGACAATTTCAGA
>MKEJ01002331.1:0-14172 GCA_001753735.1 Embelia ribes
TGTGCTTCTTTTCTCACACTGAAACAATGAATGTTTAAACCTAAGGATGCATAGGCTGTGTAAACAATGAATGAGAAAAGGGAATGATGAACAAGTATCTTAGACAAGTGGAATGATCATAACTTTCCTAAAAGATGGGAATGAAAATGTGGACATGGATGAAAAGGTTGCATGATGAGTATCCTCCTTGCTAATAAAATACGAAACTTTTGCATTGCAAAAAAATATTTGTTCTGTTTGACTCCATTCCATAACATTAAAGTCTCTGATTTATCTATGTAAAATGCAGGAGTCCTAAATTATTTATAGATTTGTGAAAATGAGGGAATTTACTGTCTGCCATTCTTCATTTAATTAAATTGGATTACTGTTGACTAGTGTCGAAATTATCGTCCTTAAAAAGTTCTCTTTTCCTAGAACCATACGGTGTAATGATTTTCCCATCTTTTTTACTTTTTAAATAACTTGTCATCATATGAAGATGTAAAGATGTTGGTCTTTGTATTTTGTGAATTGAGAATTGTAAATTTGGAGAAAAAGGTTCAACTTTTAGGCCATAACTAGGGTCTTGTATTAAAGCCCCAAATGCTAATTATCGAAAGGACTATCATATCCTATGCGAAGCCTTATGACCTACGGAGTTGGATAGGTTGGTTTACTTATATTGGATATAATGCTTTGTTACAAGGAATTTTTTTTTTTACCAAAATGGTCCCATGTTTACCCTGATAACATGCAAAGCAGATGTTATGAGGTAAATGTTGTAAAACATACTTTGTGTACCATTAATAAAAGATGGGATTTGTGAAAAGTATATAGAACATGGGATTTGAGTGAGGTAATATATGGTGTCAGAAGTGAGGGTCTTACTGCATGAACATAGAATTTGGGTGTGGTAAATAGATGGGATTATATCCTTATCCTAGTTATGATTGACCGCAGGCAATATTGATCCATTACTACTTGATATTTTACCCATCCGAAACATGAGCTTAGTTCGTATATGATGTCTGGAAAACTTGTAATATCAGCTTGTATATGAGCTCTATATTACTGTTTAGTTGCTTCCTTTCAAACCAAAATTTGAATTAATATGACGCATTACAGTGGGTTTCGGTAAAAATTGAGTTTGGCACGTCTGCCTTTCATTTTCTGTTGTCAAGAGGTCTGTAAAGTTATATATATCCTTGGTCAATATGGGATTGTGACGTGTTCTACATTTTTCTGTATGACCACATGATTATTGCCAAGTTAAAATTCTGTTTTGTCTCGCATGAGTCATGACCTTGTCTCCCATTTTGCTGTAGTTGGCGCCCTGTGCTCTCTTGGCCTTTCTAATTCATCCATCAACATCACACCATTTCATCAACAGAATCTTCTGGTCTTTCTGTGTATATTTGGAAGCAGTGTCTGTTTTACCCCAGCTTCGAGTCATGCAAAATACCAAGGCAAATCTCCAAAACTTGACTTTGACTTTTTACATTTTATCTGTTTAGCCATTTTTTATAGGGTTGATGACTTTTCCTTTTTTGGTTCTCTCAGATTGTTGAACCGTTTACAGCTCATTATGTGTTCGCATTGGGCGTTGCCAGGTTTTTGAGCTGTGCTCACTGGGTTTTGCAGGTTTGATCTTCAAACTGGAAATATATAATTAGATATTGATTGAGGACGCGATTTCCATACCTTTTTTTTCAATGTGTCTTTGATTTGACATAAGAAGAGTAGTTGGTTGACAAAAGATAACAGTTTGAATAGCTGAGGTGGTGCCATATGCTTCTTGAAAGCTTTTTCGCAGTCAGTTTTAGGTCCACGAGCAATTATGTGTACTTGCACTGGTTTCTTGTAAATTGTGTAGGAGAAAAATATTCAAATGGCACTAGGCACTAGTTACACTTGCTCCAGATAGTGGTAAGGTTATTTAGATTGGTCATTTTCTTCATGGAGAATGAAAATTAGGTTAGAATTTTGTATTTTAGCTTCAAGTAATTTAGCTATTGAATGTGTACATTTGATATGGGTTTAATAATCAGCCCAACATTCTTCTTGGTTTCATAACTCCAAATCCAAAGTAGCTCATATATCTATGTTGATATAGTATGTTAGGACTATTTCTCAGGTTGTCTAGAATTATGATTGATTTGGGTACTATTGTTTTTAAGTCTATTCTTGTGGTTCTGAAAATTTCTTTTGAAGGAATGCTAGTTTGTAGTTGAAATTCTCTCCTTTTTATAGTTTTAATTTAATGTAGAATTTAAACATTTTATCACCTTTAAACAGGTTTTGGACAGTCGTGGGAGACTACTAACAGCTATGGGTTACGGGCTATGGCCCTCAATGGTTCTTATCTCCGAAATTGTTCAGACTTTCATATTAGCAGATTTCTGTTACTATTATGTTAAAAGGTTTGAGTGAACTCTTCTCCGTTTGGCATGCTATTTTATACTGAAAATGTGTAGTTGTCATGCTATTAGTATAATTTTACGCTATCACTTGTGCTTCCTTAAATGAAACTCCCTATATTAGGTGATTTCGGGTGGGATTATATGTAGATTGTGTTATTTATCTGTCCCACGAAATGAGAGCAATTGACCACTGCTAAATTTCTTGTTTTAAAAGTTATTTTGTTTTGGTTTGAGATAGTTGTATTTTGAACTTAATTTTGAACATTTGAACATCATATGCGTCGATCATCATCATCATCATCAGCATTGTGCATCAATCACAAGAAGAAAAAAAAAAGGAAAGGAAAGGAAAAGAAAAAGAAAAAAGATCATTATATGCATGATATAAGTCTTGGGAACAATTCAATTGGCACTCTTATTTCTGGTTCACCCATGCATATCACCAGTTAAAAGATAAAATATTTTGTCTATGCAGTATATCTATACATATAAAGATGTATCTTTCTTTCTCTTATTAGTGTTTTTTTTTTTTTTTTGTCAATTTGGTATTTATTTGTGAGACTTTGGACTTTATTTAGTTTTGTAGGAGTTTATAAGTCTTAGGAAAGAGTAGTGAACATCAGTGTTCTTTGTCGATTTTGGTTATTTATGAGAATTTTTGAATTAGATTCCAGAGAGGGAGAATTGTAATGTTGATTTAGATTATTGGTCTACATAGCTTTTGAGTTTATTCTGACAACAAAGTGGAATGGTGCTTGGTACAGGATACTATTCTGTTCGGTCAAAATTAATTACTTCCCCCCACCCCCCGAAAAAAAAAAGCAAAAACTATCAGTTAAAATTTGCAACCCTAAAACTTTAGGCATTTGTCTTTCTAGATTGCAAACAGGTTGTTAACAAATAGCATACAAGTTGCTAATACTGATTTTAGCTTTTTGAATGTGGGAAGTCTTGGTTTAATAGAAGTTTTGGGTGAATGTGCCTTTTAAAATAAGTAAAAAAGTTTTAACACAATTAAATCAAATTTGTTTTTTTGCATTGGATTCGTAGAAATCAATGTACTGTCACTTATGATAATTTAATAGTGCATAAGTGCAATTTTTCATCTTTAGCAGAACGTGCCAAATTACTGAGGAAGACATGGCTATGTCGTTGGAGGAGCTTCTTGCTAAGGAAGGATTTAAAGAGAAGAAGCCCAAGATGTCAGGAAGGGCTTCCTTTCAATATCAGAGTATGCCACTCTACACCTTTCGAGACCGCAAATCGAAAACTTCATCAGCTCTGAAGAAAACTGAGCGTGTGAAATCTGATATACCTCGATCTAGTTGGAGTGACGAATTACCGACAACTAATAGAACCAATGGGGCGAAGTCAAAGGGTATTCTCACAAGAAAGGAGACAATAGATGAAGAGCAAAGCAAAGAGGAGACAATAGATGAAGAGCAAAGCGAAGAGAGCATAGAAAAATCAGAAAGAGTTACCAATGGGATCAAATCAAAGGGTATTCTCATTACAAAGAAAGCAATAGATGAAGGTCAAATTGAAGAGAGTATAGAAAAATCAAAAAGAGTTGCTAATTATTTACGTGATGCTCAACGCTTAGTTGTTGAATCATCGGAAGATTTTGTAGATGATGACCGAGCAGAGGGTACATTGGATTCAAGTGACACATATAAAGACATTTACTCTAATGAAATATATAGCCCTCAGACTAATGAAAGGGAGATGGAAAGGAGATCAATGAAGGGCATAAAGTTAGATGATAGGAAGAGCATGAAACAAGTCAAGAGATCACATATACGATCTGAAATTTTGGAGCAGCAGCAAAATATTGAAGATGACAGAAATCAGGGATATCCCCCAGTTGAGCAGAACTCTTCTGAACCTGCAGTGGATGAAGCTGCTATACGGGCTGTCATATCTATCTTGAGCGGATATATCAAGCGCTTCCTCAGAGATGGGGATTTCCGAACATCGTTCCATCATAATTGTTTTGCTTCTTTAAATTTTTCTGAATTAGAAGAAGACCTTATTACTGAGAGTAAAGTTTTGGCAAATCTTGAACAAGCCATAGAAGTTGTAGAAAAGGCTGCTGAAGAGAATGCGAGTTCAAAGGAGCTGAAAAAGGCTTCTGTTCAGCTTAGCGTGATTGCAGGCTTGAACTCAAATGAACTGAAAGATGGGTTCACATCTGGGATACCTAATTCCAAGCTATCGGCTTGTGCTCATCTTTATCTAAGTGTTGTGTATAAGTTTCAGAAGAAAGATAAGGTAGCGGCAAAACACCTTCTGCAGGTCTTTTGTGATTCACCCTTTCAGGCTCGGACGATATTGTTGATGGAGTTGTGGGAAGATATGTTTCTACCACATCTTGTCCATCTGAGGGAGTGGTATGATGAAGAAGCTAATTCCCTAGGAGATTCACCAAACAAAGGGAGGAAATTAAAGCTTCTTGAGAAAGTATACAATGAGATTATTGATTCCGGGACTTATCAATTTGCTGTTTATTACAAAGACTGGCTATCTGAGGGGGTTGAAGCACCCTCTTTACCCTCTATCAACGTGCCTTCTATGCCATTTCCGGGGCTGAAACAAGGTTCAAGTAGCTACTCTGGTCAAGTAGTTAATGAAAAAGGCTCGATTAGTGGCTCTTTCGACGTAGGTAATCTCGTGGGCCCTCTCTCACCCCAGCCTATGGTTAGTAGAAAGTTATATAATACGGTGTTTGGCCGGTCACGGAAACCAGAAGTTGATAATGTGGAGGGTTATAGGGAGTCTGGAATATTTCCTAATATTCTGACGAGCTCTGGAAGCTCTCCCGTTGAAGAAAAACAGGCACTACCATCTTCTACAGTAGCTATACATACGGAACAAATTGCTGAGCGACATGATGCATCCCATCCTGTGAGTTGTTCTTACCAATTATTTACTTCTACAATTTTAACAGTTGATTGCCATTTACGCTGTTATTTTTCATATTGCGTATTCACTTTTCGGTAATATGGATGGTCTCACGACAGTATAACAGGCTTTTTGGCAATGTGTTAGATACGTACCAGAAAAAGTTGTGTTAGATCGGTATCCATTCATATTGTTTGTTAATTAAATTATATTTCAAAAGTACCAAAAGCTACCGTGCATAGAATCGAACAACCCCAATGCTTTTGCAAGGGGAAGCTGTAAACACTAAGCGAGGGCTGGAACTGTTATTATTAGTTGCCAAAAGAAACATATATATATATATACGCCTTACTACGTATTCCTCATGTACACCATATAATTTTTTCTTTTTAAATTCGAACCAATTGAGTGACTTGCCCCATTTGCCTGTGTGTAGGTCTGCCCATGCCTTCAAGCACATTCATTGGGATTTTCTTGTTGATTGTGCACGCACATGTGTATGTGACTGTGTGTAATATTAGATTATTAGTTATTCATTTTTGACAGAATGGTTATGAATGTGAGGTATATATACTACCCTCATCTTATCTGTTACTTATTCTATTTGAAAATGGTTCATCTTATATTTTCTAGATGGCTGTCTTTTTGACTGGATTATACCGTGTAGGTAACAAGGATTTTCAAATTTATTAGTGATAGACATCGAATGGTGGGTCATAATTAAAGAAATATTTGTGTATCTATACAGGAAGATGAATTAGTAGCTAAAGATGTCTGGACTGTGCATCAAGCTAGCACCCAGGTTCAGGGACATGTCGCTGCAAATTTTGATAAATCCCCTCCCTCCATGGTAAATGCAGAAGCAAATGAACTCATGCTTAAGCGACTACTTAGATCTTTTTCCGCACAGGAAAAAACAGATGGAACACTCAACCTTGTTGCGACCTCATTCCCGCCACACGCAGCTGACGATTTACCATATCCTAACTCTCATGTAAACGTAATGGGTTCACGACTCTCTGTGTTTTTATCTCCCTTATATAATAATTTCTCATTGGCTTTACTCATTCTGTTTAATGGTTTGACGTGCAGTCAATCAGAATGAAATCCATGGGTGAAGGTAAGTGAAAGTTTTAGTTTTCAAGTGTTTCATTAGGTATCAGACTATGAGTTTAAATCTTGACACACTGACAACGTAAATTTTCTTACATTAGTGGTGTCTTGATGAGTTGATAACTCAATAAATAGAAGAAGAATGACTTGTCATTAAGACCTGCTTTTGTAAATAATAGTTCTCGGGTGGTGTATCAGAATTAAACTCTCTGAATATTAGTTCATAAAACCATACACTGCTGATGTAACTTTTCTTACATAAGTGTGTCTTGATGAGTTGGGGACTCATTGAATGCAATTCTTGTGAAGAGTTATCTGTCATGAAGGCATGCTTGTGAAAATAATAGTTCTTGGTTGGTGTATCAAAATTAAACTATTTGAGAAATAATTCACAAAACAATTTGGTTGGTGCAGAATTGCGTGTTACTTCTGATAGCTTTGATGAGGAATCCTCTTCCTCAAGCACCCCCAAGGATTTTGTATGCCCTCTCACCGGAGTTGTATTTGAAGACCCAGTAACGTTAGAAACAGGCCATACCTTTGAGAGAGAGGCAGTAAGAGAATGGTTAGACCAAGGAAAAAGAACCTGTCCAGTTAGTGGGAAAACCCTGGAATGTCAATCTGTTCCCATGACCAACTTCATCTTGAAACGTGTTATAGATAGCTGGAAGTTAGAAAATCGCCCCAAGATCAAAAAAGAAGAAGCTCTTCTGGCTATACATCAGCTTCTTACAACTTCTAGTCGAGACGAAAGAATAGCAAACGCCAAATACCTCATATCTCTTGGGGGCTTGCGATTCCTTGTACGGAAGTTTCAATATGGGAACTTGGAGGAAAAATCACGCGTGGCTGCTATATTCTGCTACTGTATTGATGCTACTAGTGGTTCCAGACATTACATAGCTAAGAACATTAAGAAGTCATGTCTTCTGGAGCTAATTCGAAGTGAACAAATTAAATCAAAGGAAAACGTTGTGTTGCTGCTGGTGGAAATGATGTGCCTAAATAGGTATAAGGTTTACCTATCTTATTCTTCTATTGCATGAACTTTCTTTGCATTTTGTTGGCATCTTTGCTTCTCACTATTCAACTCGGAAATAAAGCTACGAAACAAATTCATACTTCTTGTCATTAGAAAAATACTATCTACTTAGTTCAGGTATTGGAACATGGGTAACATCAATAGATATTTGATTATTAGTGAGTGACTGTGATAACCATATCCTGGTCATGGATTTTGTACATAGCAAAATAACAGTATTTTGTGAGGGAAATACTCTTTTTAGTACTTATCTGATTATCTGTCTTACCCCGAAGTGTTACATTGTTTCCTGTCTTTCAGGAGGAAGGATATTAATTTATTCTTAAGTGGCTTAAATGATGAGGGAATATTGGAGACACAGCATGCTATATCTGTCTACCTCCACGCCTCTCCGCCTGAGCAAAGACCCTTGGTTGCTATCATTTTGTTGCACTTAGATCTTCTGGTATGCTTCTCAAGTAAAATTCAACACTGACCATGTGTGTGCGTGTCTCTCTCTCTATATATATTGCACCTTTTCGTCCTTGATTGTGGCCTTTCCTGCTTGTTTCCATTTTTATGTGTCTTAGGCCTAGTTTGGGAATGTTTGTGCTTTTGATAATCTGTTTCTCAAAATTGATTCTAAATGTGGGTCTAATCCTAGTGTTTGATAGATAAATTCTTAAAATTTCTTTTATAAGCAGTGTGTAGTTTGGTAAAGTGTTGCTTTTTATTGTAGAAAACAAAAGTAGGTGTGTATGGGAATGTAGTAAATCTAATTGAGATTATTTATGTAATTAATGATAGAAAAAACAAAAATAACTTTTGAAAGCACCACTATGACTGTTTCTAAAAGCAATCCTAAAAAAACATAAACAAATTTCAAAAAGCAAGTGTTTTAAGATTTATCAAATAATACCAGCTACAATTTTCAATAAAAAAAAAATCAACAATCCCAAAGTGGGCCTTTTCTATCCATAGCGGTTTGATGCCCCATCACATGCTGCCCAATGGCACCCTTCCCCATGCGAGTAGGATGGATATTTAATCATCCTTAAAAGGTAAATTAATAGATAAATGTTTTATGCCATTGCATCCATATGTTTGCATACCAGTAGCAATCATATGTTGATACCAGATTGCGGTTTCTTTTGTCAATTACATATGTTTTGATCGGCATGTTAAGGTAAAAGAAGTATTGCTTTGTGGTGCTCTAAATATGTATCCACTAAAATGCAAGAAATCATAAAGCTGTTGTGAACTTCTAGAGTATGTTTGAGCCATATGGTTCAAATTTTGTCAAAACTATCACCAAGTTCTAACCAGATAATGATCACGAAAGCAAGGTGCCCAGAAAACCTTGTAAATTACGCTACGTTAAACAAACTGAAAAGAGAATGGTCTTCTTTAACAAAATACGCGTAGTGTTGTGAAAAGTTGCAACTGAGTTTACTCAAATCTGACGTTGGGTTTTGCAGGAAGCTGCACTAAAACTTGGAGTGCTTACCAGCGAAGAGTTCGACCAACTTGTAGTGCCCGAGAAGATGACTGGTCCCTCAAACTAATGGTCAGGTTTTAGAGCTTGCAGTTATCCCTATGGCCCATTTTAGTAAATTATCATTTTTACCGCCATTCCCTCTGGTTAGGAAATAAAGGATCAAAATTCATGTTAGATTGAAGGAAAAGTACAGTTTTTAAGATCCCTTTTTATCACTTTGAAGGCATAATTTTTGGGGCTAGCAATGAGAAAGCCTCCCACAATTTTGTAATAGATAATTATTGATGATTAATTATTTGATATTTGAGTAAAATTAGCATTAGGAAAAGTATATCCTTACTTTGGATGTACTTTGAGATTTCGGGCATACTTTTTTCTTTCCCACTGACAGGAAGAAGATTTCACTTTCTTTTCTTTGTTCGTTTCAAAGTTGAACAATTTAGTACTGTTTCGGTCTTTCTCTTCTTGATATCAAGAAAAAATGTGGTTGGAAGGACTACATGACCTGAAGGCATATGTAAGATTTTTTTCCTTAGACATATAGTGGATCCAACTATAATTAATTTAGTTGGAAATGTGATACTAAACACTGATATTTTTGTATTTAGGATCAATTTTTATAGTAAAAGTAGAATAAAAAGAAATGTCAATCACATTCACTAAGTAGGATGCATGCAGTGGAGAAGTGCATCCGGAATTTTATGTGACCGTAATATGCTTCTACGATTTAAAATAAAATTTTTATAAGTTCACAATACGACCAGTTTTTTCACATGAAAGTGAATGCTGTACAAATAAGAAATAAGATGAACACAAAATGAGTAGAGATGCGTATGTTGAGCTGGATGTGTAAAAAAATTAGGAAATATGAGATTAGAAATGGAGAGATTTTGGCTCGGTTAGGAATGACACCAATTAATGATAAGATGCGATAAAGTCGTTTAAAATGGCTTGAACATATCAAAAGGAAACGAGTAAGTGCATCACTTAAATAATGTGAGACAATTAGAGTGGGAACGAAAAGAAAAGATAGAGATAGACCTCTAACTACATAGATACAAATATTATAAACGGACATGTTGGATGAGGAAATAACTGTCAATAAGAATGAGTGGTACCTAAAAATTCAAGTTACGATCCGATATGATTCTTAGTTTGTTCGATTTAACCTAATCCAATTTATTGTGTTTTTTAAGGCTTGTATGACGATAATGACGACATATGGAAAGATCTTGGATAATTTTTCCATATGTTTTGAAGGTGAACCACACGCTTCTACACCATTTGATATACAGAAGACTGATTGTTGTACTTCCTTTTTGTGTTTACATCCTGCATTGAAAATATGGACTTGTTAATTGGTTTTCAGACTCAGGCAAAATGTTTTGTTANNAATACCATGATCTTCATTTTTGAATTGTTACTATATGTGCTGTGCAAGTCATTTTGTTATATAAAAATTCCTTATGATTGGACTAATCTTCATTTTTGTTTAATAATTATTAGAGGTGTGCAATTAAAAGCATTTCAGTGACCTACTGCTAGATCAGAGGAGTTGTTTTATGATCTGAGTATAATTTTGCTCTTCTTCTAATCTTAAGTGGTACTAGTTTTTGCACCAGTATGCACTTTCAGTGATTTCACCAGTAGATTGTTCAAATTTAAACTTCAATTATCTATAAAAATACAAAGCTATGATATACATACAAAGCCTTCTTCAACACCTTGGATACACTTTTTCTGCATTTATAGTTTGTGCTATAGCATATATATTTTTAGCACAAATTTTTATCAATACTCAAACCAAAGCCTTGCAGTTCTTCAGTTTGAGATCCCACGTAGCCGGAAGAAGGAACTTCCTTCCATTAACACCATAACTATTATAACTTGCTCTGCTCTCTTTATCCTCCATCAAAACGCCAGGGTAACCCGGATAAGCCCCGTGTCCAAAAATTCCTGGACAAGCTGTCACCGCCTCCAAAGGTGCCAGCACATCACCCTGGAAGTACCCGGATTTGAAAGGATTAGTGGCGGCTCCGGCAAGGAGCGTAGCAATGTTGACGATTATGCCATCCGAGCCAACTCCATTTGGTGCCACCAGGGGGTTTCCAGGTGGGCCATACTCAGGTACTGCATATGGCCAAGCACACAATCCTGGGCACTGTGTCGACGGGTCTCCAACGTGGGCATAGACCACCCGATCCTTGCCCAAGAGTATTAGGTTTTCATGATAGCCACAAGAGTTCATGCAAAAGCCCTCCACCGCTACATCTTTAGATGTCAAGACTAAGTATATCCCATGAGGGTCTAATGGTAACATTTTCCCACCTATCTTGCTTTTGACATAACTGGCTATTTGGGCACGTTTAATGTTCTTCCCAAGTGAGTAGTTTATGTCAGCTATTTGCTTCGTGACCTTGACACCGCCAGAGACCCTGTTACCGACTTTGTCTTGATACGACAAGATCGTACTCCACCATGTTTGTACAGTTGGCGTCTGTGCGTTAGGCCACTTTTGAGCGAAAGAGGACAAGAAATCGGTGATGGGTGCTCTATCGTTTTGATAGAAGGACCCGTACCATATGAGGTAGACGTTTATGGGTCTTGGCCCGGTGAGAAGAGGGCCTCCATGATAATTTAGTATGGTGCTAGGTGATGGGACTAAAGAGGAAGGTTTATCAAGGATTTGGTCAAGCCCTTGGGTATACAGCACCAAAGTGGCTATTGTGAGAGGGAGAAACATGTATTTTAGGAATGTTTTGGCCATTCTATGTATTTGAGGAGCTATAAGATTGTGAAGTTGTGAGCTTGATGAGTTTGAGCAAGGTGTGTACTTATAGATGCTAGAAAGCTTTTGGTGATTAGGTAAATGAGGAGGGTTTTGCATGATTGTTAATAATTTAGTGGATCCCATGGCATTTTCTTCTTAGAGCTCTATCCTTACCCACTTCAAAATATTGCAAGTATTTATCGAAAACGGTTTGTTTTAAAACTTGCTACCAAAGAAAATCTGTCCATATGAACCGTCATTGAAATTTTAAATTACGGAGTTTATGAATCCAACCAACATTGCCAAAAAACTAGAAAACGCCCTATGGGCAATGATGAATTCATATATAGTTAGAGGCTTATTTTAATAAATAATTTCAAACAAATTTGTTTTTGCTAAAAAGAGCACTTGATTCATATTTTTGTGTGTCACAGGAAGTGACTATATTTACGGGGGTAAATGAACAGACTCGTTCGAGAGCGACTCGAAAATAACTCGTCAAGTGGTTCGGTTTGGATTTGGATCGTTTGATAAAAGAACTGAGCAAGAGCTGAATTTATATACTATATATGATATATCATTTTTTTTCTCCTTCCTAACATATTATATGTATAATGCATATATATATATATATTCATATTGGTTGTACAAGAGAGATTATCCTTTAGATATGATCTATGTATAAGTTTTAACTGTAAATAAAAGAACTGGTTCGCGAGTCAGCTCAAGCTCTAGATATTATAAGAGACCTTGAGTGAGAATTGGATGGTTTCGATTTATAAAGAGCCGAACTCAAGCTCGATAATAAATATGACGAACCAAGCATGAATAACATCAAGCTCAGCTCGACTCGTTTATAGCCCTACCTACAATCACTTGGGTTGTGTTTTTGTGTCATAGGATGTTATCCTATGTGTAGTACACGGGTCCCTTGAATCATAGGCTTATCACTCAACTTTTCCGTGACAAATTCTACACCAAAGTAGGGGGGAATTATAAGAATGATAAAAGATGAAATATGTAATATATTTTATAATTGAATTCTACCTTCAGCACCTAATGAATTTAATTACACTAATCCAGGACCTATGTAACTAAATTATCGCCAACTAATCCATAATATATTTAATCAAGTGGATGAAAAGGACCCCACCTACACTTCCCTTGTTTCAAACCTCTTGAACTACTTAATTATTAGCACCGTATATATAATTATCAAGGGTATAGAATATAGAAACTCTCATTCCTAACAATTTATTGTTGGACTAAAAGAAATATAGAATAAGGAACTTATTCCCCATCCTACTTTATGCTTTTCTACTTTATATATGGAATAAGCACTACGTTCTTCCTTAGTTTTGAGCTACCTTTGAGTAGAGCTTATCTGTTTTTTTTATAAAAAAAATTAAATTTTTATCAAAACTATATCCATATTTCAAAACTAATTTTTAAATTTTTTTGGGCTCAAATATAGTTTCACATGTTCAAAAAGGATTGGAACATTTCAAAAATAATTTTAAACCTTTACTGTTGTGTGACCACACACTTGTTCACACATAGTCACGCGTCCGCTTATGGATGCCACCCCTTGTCCGCGTACGGTCGAGCGACTGTATACAATCATGGTCTTTGTCCACATATGGTCATGTCATTGCATACAGTCGTGTGTCTGTCTGCATATGGATGAGCCTCGGATCACGGACCAACAGAAAATTTGCATTTTATTTTCACGATTTTCAGTATACTTTCTTTACTATAAATAGGAATCTAAATATCATTTTTATTCATTCCATTTATCTTCACTCTACACCATATATATATATATATATATATCTACACCTTATTCCAAACATAGCCCAAACCAAAACACCAAGTCCACCTCTCTTTACACCCCAATGCACTCATCTAGAACAAATTGAGTGCATGCTCGTAAGTAGTGAATTCGACGAACCCCCAACCTATACCGAAAAACGCACCCTAAGTCTCTCAACATTTCTCAAAAAAAGAGTTCGATTCGGATGACGAGAAAGATGAAAAAGATAATGGGGCTGGTGATGTGGATGATAGTGGTGATAACGACGGCAACGACGATCATAACGATGGTAATTACGATGCCTTCCATTTTGTTTCTCTTTTAAACGAATTACGCTACCAAGATGAATATCGCTTTTTGGACGTCATTCCCGGTACTAAGGTACATGTAAAATATTTTGATAAACATAAAACTACTTTTATTTGGACACATCTTTTTAAAGAACAAGGTTGGGATGGCTTTATTAAATGTATGAAATTGCATATCCTGACCTAATAAAGAAATTTTATGCAAATCTTACAATCACAAAGGATCCAAATGGTACACACTTTATGGGTATCCGTTCATAAGTTAAGGGTAAAGTTTTGAAATGTAATTCAAAATTTTTGGCAAAACTTTTTGGTCAAAAATACCACTCTCAAAATGGACTTTTTT
>MKEJ01002332.1:0-14524 GCA_001753735.1 Embelia ribes
TATTATATAAAGACAGTTACTATATTTTAACACCAAATTATCATATTTGTCAACATGGGTTACTTCTTCTTACTTTTCATGTACCTACGGGTCTTGTATAGAAAATGAAACCTTAAAATAATCGTAGAAACGCCCATATGTTCGGCAAAAGTCACAGGCAAGTCCAATGTTAAACAAATATATATTTTTAGATTTCGGATCTCTAGTAACAGGGATCCGTGGCGCAATGGTAGCGCGTCTGACTCCAGATCAGAAGGTTGCGTGTTCGATTCACGTCGGGTTCAATCCCATAACAAGGATCAATGTTTTTTATTATTTATTTATTTTTTGAAAAAATAAAAACAAGTAATAAGCATAAAATAATCAGAAAATGGAAACGATTTAATTTTAACAATACTTAATATGCCAACCCGATATCTTTTTCTTCTCAACATCTTTTTGGTATTTTCTTACTTTTTCCCAAACCAAAAATATTTTTGATATAGTTTCCTTCCCTATATAAAACTTTTTTCCCCCCTTATTTTGCGTCAAGTATCCAAGCTTTCACAATATTAATATATATATATATATATAAATAAAATAAAGGCAGACATAATCAAGTAACAAGTTTCATTAAATGAATCATTGAAACTCTGAAAGTTTCGACACCTTTTTATCATTTGTAACCAACATAAATACATGAAGCCCCTCAATCTCCATCTTCGAATGCGTGTGAACGCGTCTAGACATCAATTTATTTTTTTCGGAAGCACTTTTGGAATTTCGTAAGCCCCTCAATTTAAATGAGTAACTCCAGCTCGAAAGCTCGACTCGAGCACTTAATGAATCGAGTAAGAAAGGTTTTTTTATACTTAATTCAAGTTTGAGTATTAATCAATTCGTTTGAGCTCACAATTAAATCGAGTAGTATATACATACAAATTATATATTTAAATTAACATATATACTTATAAATGTATCCAAATAAATACGTTTATTTATCAAATAAAGAAAAAAAATATTTGCAAATAGAGTTCACGTCTTAACATTATAAGCAAAACCAAGTCAAGCAGAACCTTGACTTGGATGACTTAGACTTAAACTCGAGTTCAAATAGGCACCAATCAGGGGAACCTGAGGAGCTCACACCTGGGCACTATCAGTACGAAAAATTGAAAACAGTGCCCCACAAGAAGGATACGAACTAATGCGGACCGAACATGTGCATCAGACATTGCATCTCGTCAACACAGTTTAATAGCAGCGGTGCAGTGTAAAGACTAGCATGCATCGCAAATAAGAGTCGAATGCAAATGGATTTTAAAAAATCTATGCCCTTAAATAAGAATCAAATACCAAAGACATTCGAAGTTGCCAAATTTTGCTTTGTTTTTTGGGATTATGACTAGTAAATATTTCCGAGTACTTAAACAACCAAAGGGAGAAAAAAAAACCGTAGCCTAAAAACTCAAAATAATAAAACCATAGCATAAACTCAAGCTTTGTTCCATGTCACTCGTGGACACTTCACTTTATTTATTGACAAAGTTTTTCCTAAAGCAGTTCAACCCGTGGCATACTTTTGAGTCCAGGATCGAGCATTGTTTATGTACTTGGCTCTGTCGGTTTTGTACAGATGAGCAATTTCGGGCACCAGTGGATCGTCGGGGTTCGGATCTGTGAGCATAGAACAAATCGATAGCAACACCTGCAAAACAGCATAGTTGGTGAGAGACAAACATCAATTACACGTGTTATGGGAAATTAATGAGTTAATTAAGCCTACTGCAATGTCCTCTTTTGAGGGCAAAATTACCATTCAGAATCTCAAAATGCAACTTAAAACTGTTATAGTGAAAAAATCTGTGTTAGTTTATTGGAAAGCTCCTCAAAAAGGGATTTTTGAAATTGAATATCGATAGTGCTTCAAAAGGAAATCCAGGCTCTGCTGGGAGTGGTGATGTCATCAGATTTGATAAAAAAGTGATTGGGACCTTCTCTCGTAGCTCGGGTATTCAAACCAATAACTTTGAAGAATTAAATGCTCTACTGACTGGTTTGATTATTTGTTACCAGTTAAATATTTGAAAATTTCAAGTTGAAACTGATTCAAAACTGATAGCTCAATGGATCTCTGATAATAGAAATGTTCCTTGGTCTCTCCTAAATATGTGGTTTGAAATTTTATGCTTAATGGAATATGTAGAATTGCAGATTAAGCATATTTTCAGGGAAAGCAATCAAGTGGCTGATGCTCTAGCTAAATTGGGTGCTAAAGGGAAGAATGGCTTTTATCAATCTGCAATGGAGTTGCCGATTTTAGCTCATCGAGCTTTGTGTATGGATAAGATGGGGATTCCTACATGGAGACACTGGTGCTTTGCTATTTTGTTTTCCTTTTTAGGTTTTAGCAGTAGTTTTGTTTTGTTTTGCTGTTTAGGCTGTAGTTTTGTTTGTTTCAGCCTTTGGTTGCAACTCTTAAGGCCTTTTGGCCTCTATTAATGAAAGTTTTGTTTTGTTAAAAAAAAAAACATCAACTAAGCGTCTAGACTCTAGAATACTAAGTAACTTCCAAAAAATAAATACAAATAAAGAATAAAGTTTTTGTCAGGTATACCGTATACAAATATGATGATGAAATAGACAGAATTATTGATATATACCAACACAGTGCTAGTATGCACACGGAATATTTACTTTTGCATAGAATTTTTATCGTCTTCAATAAGCTGATTTAAAATATTAAGTAGCAAAAATAGCCAATTCGGATCCATGATACTAAGGACCATACAAAAATAACTTCAACCCCTTCTGCACAACACACAACAAATCCAATCCTTCCTAAGATATTATGAAAAAAAAAAAATCTTCATCAACCCCTCTCTTTAAGATCAAAGGAAGCATGAACAATGTGAAATGGACGACATTTATCGGAATTCAATATACTAAAATCTTAGGAGGTAGGAATAATATGATCTTGTTATTTTATTCTTTACATGGTATAAATGATTTTCGAGAAAATGATGTCACTTACAATATCAGTTCTAAGTATACAGAAAGATACTAATGGTCTCTCCAGCATTGAGTTGGCTGGTTCCATAAAAAAATTTTGGTAAACTATAACGGAATCAAAGAAAATCCCAGGTAATATGTAACGTAAAGTAATGCAAAAGTGTCAAAATTGCCGTTACCTTGGATATGGTGAGGGCTGGACTCCATTGTTCTTTGAGAATGTCGAGACAAATGCTACCGTTACTGTTGATATTAGGATGGTACACTTTTGTTTGGAAGATTACCTGCAAAACCCGAGCAACTCTTTAAAACGATGGCAACAACTATACAAAGTTACAAACAAAAGGGGATTAAGTTTATCATTGTCATCAGTCCTATTCTGAAATAGATCCCCTTGGAAGTTTAAGTCCCTCTGTCGCTGACGCACCTTACCCCACACAATGGAGGAGCCACATGCACTCAGTTGCCCATTTACATTCACAAATGTTATGTCACAGTGGTGGGCCCAGTATTTCCAGATTAGGATGTGGGGTGTTATGTCACAATGGCGGGCCTAGGATTCCCGGATTAGGGTGCGTGGGGGGGCTAGGGGGAGGGGGGGGGGCAGGAGGGGTAAGGGGTAAGGGTAAAATTTTCAATTTTTTTATAGATATTTCAAATAAATTCCGGAGACCTCACTGTGCCTATGGTTATGTTCATGCTCGAAGCAGCATCCTTACATTGTTTCTCAAAAGAAAGAAAAAAAAAAAGGAAACCCTATAACAAGGTGCTGTCAGACCATGTTGATTCTATTTGTGTAATACCCATATTGGCTCCTTTTCATTATAATAATATCAACAATTCAACATATTCTTTAGGTTCTTTGGAGCTGAGTTTATAAACAAATTTGATAACTTAAAAACCAACAGCAAAGTCTATAACAAAATGTACAAGAAAACAAGCAGTATATTTCTGATTAAAATTTTAAGTGTCAACTAGGATAAACACAAATAAAATGGGAGACTATTGTATTTTCAAACAAAAAATAGAGTGCCAATATTGCTGTTCCCAGAGGGCAACAACTACTCTTAAAAACCCCATGTCTATATTTGGATCAAACAAAAAACTTGTTCAAAAAGAATATATTGAAAGGCAAAGAATCAACAATAGCAATCAAGCGATATATACCTTTGGTGGCTTGAACGGGTAATCTGGTGGAAAGTGTATCATAACAAGAAACACGCCGCCCGCAAATGGGCTATCAGGTGGGCCCATAATTGTTGCTTGCCAGTGGAACATGTCCTCAGCTACCGGACCTGAAAATGCACGAACCCGGATGAGAAAACAAAATAAATAGAATGGCAAAAATTTTGCTATACCTTCATATAAAGTGAAGTTTAAAAGACTTGAAAAGGTAAGCAAAAGAACAAGAGTTTGAGAATAAAAGGTCAAAAGTGAGCATAGAAGAGAAATGAAAGAAACTTAAAACTCAAAGAAGGAGAAAGACAATTAGCCTCCCTTATCTATCTTCACTATTATTGTTTGTTTAATTTCATTGGGCTCGGTAATATGTAGGAGAAGCAAACCTAGATAACTGAACTCTAAACCTCCATTGGGAAAATGGGAGGAATAGGATATATCATTGAACAAAAAGTCCCTTTATGATGTCTACCTATGGCTATAATAAGTGGTGGACCGAGGAAGGACGAAAGACACGATCATTAAAGTTTGGAACTTTTTCAACAATCCAATAGGATTTGAGAATTGTTAATGGTTAAATGCCCGAAACCACCCTCCGAAGTCCAAAAATTTGCCTACACGCAATATAATTTTGCAAAGTAAACAAACATATGACCCTATCTTATCAGTTCACTGGATAAAATCTCGTGCTAATGAAGAAAAACTTTTGAGTTGGGTGTAACCCTGAGAAACAATACATATCAAACTAAGCACAAAAAAGCTGAATAAATCCAAGGAGAAGGCAGAAATTCCATATAGATTATTCTGATAAACAAAATTGTAAAGGGCTAAAAGAGCTAATTAGCAGTTAGTCTCACGAGTTTTAGTTCTCCTTCTGGAGAAAATGACCCAGCTAGCTCCTAGTAGACGATTTGTGTTTATTGGGGTAGTAAAAATCATCCTATTGCAATAGAAAAAATTAAAAAAACTCAAATACATTCTTCTTTTCTTGAAGGGCATGTTAGCAATGTAACAAAATAGCACTACTTGCCACCTATTTCATAACACCTCAAATTGCAAGGGGAATTAATTAATTTCCGGTGTTCATATCCCTAATGAGATTCATTAAATGTATCTAGTAATCAAACCAGAAACTTCAACTATTGTTACATTTTAGGTTCTTCAGTTCCAAACCATTATTTTTGCACATAATCCTTTTGTCGATTGCTTGCCACCCATAAACAACATAACAACAAAAGCTCCAATAAAGCAATAACATGTACCAACAAGAAGGTTTGGTCTCAAAAAATTCGACTCTTCATAAATCATCTAAAGATAAACTTATACAGAAGCACATCATCAAATTTACTACCATATCCCAAAATAACCACAAGCATACATAAAGTTTTCAGAGTTGTACATGCAAGAGAATTACCTGCGCTACAAGATGTCGGAGGATCCTTTTGAAGATCCTTGAGCTCCTTCAAGATTCGCTTCGAAGCCATTTCAAATCCTATTTTTTTTCAACAACAATCAACTCAGATAAAAAAAACCACATGCAAAAATCAACTACATATTAACTGTACATATGTTCTATACATTCATAGATACAATTCCATTATTCCAATATCAAAATAACCTCAAATAAAAAACCCATATACAGAGTCAATCCCAGGAATAGCCATACACATGCTTACACATACATATGTACATAACGATGTTCACCTAGGTTCAGAGAGAAGTACATCCAAAATTAGAAAAATGCGTACATTTAGTGGGGAGACAAAAACTTCGGGATTTTTTTTAAGATGATTTTCAACAACACCTCAGACAAAAAATCCACGTACAAATCAGTTTCAGATTAGCTATACATGTCTTCAAATAGATAGACACAAAATGATCAGATTTTTTTTTTTTACCTGGGATTGAAGAGTAGATCCAAAGTCGGAGAAACAGGTATATTTTTTGTGGGGATATGAAAATAGGTAATTCTCTTGAGGATGATTTTTCAACAACAAAATCACCTTCGATAAAAAAATCCACATACAAAACTAATCACATCTTCTCTATAGATGTCTATAAATTGTTAGATAAAAACTCCATTATTTTTCAACACCAAAATAACCTCTGATCAAAACCCCCACATATAAAATCAATCCAAAACTAGATATAAAGTATAAACATGTCCACGCCATACACATCTCTATACACATGTATATACATTCATAGGTTCGATTATTTTTGAACACCAAAATAACCTCAGATCAGGATCCCACAAACAAAATCAGTCCAAAACTAGCTACAATACATACTTAGATACATAAATGAGTTTTTTTGTTTTTGTTTTTTTACACCTATAATCGGACAGAAGTAGATCCAACTTTAGAGCAATGGGTACATTTTGTGTTGGGAGAAAAAAATTGTGCATTTTCAATTACATATTAGCTATATCTATAATTTATCATTACAAACCCTATAATTCTATCAAAATAAACCTCAGATCAAACCCAAATACAGATTCAATCTCATATTAGCTACTTACAAGTCGATACATACATATATACATAAAGATTTTATTCTTTCACCAGGGATTAGAAAGATATAGGTCCAAATTCAAAGAAATAGATATATTCTGTGTTGGAGGTAATAATTGGGTATCATTCAATTACATATTAGCTATACAACAATTATTTTCAAAAACCAAGTTAACCTCAGATAAAAAAAAAAACCACATACAAAATCCATCTCAGATAAGCTATACACGTCTATAGACTCTATATACATACATAGAAACATAAAGATATGATTTTTTATTTTTTTTTTACCTCGGATCGGATAGAAGTAGATCCAAAATCAGAAAAGTGGGTAATATTTACTTTTGGGTTGGGGAGGGAATGAAATGCCTGTAAATGAGTGCTAATTGGTTTTGATGCTTCTTTCTATTGGATTTTTGAGCTCTATTTTTTTAACCACAAAATCACCAAAACCCACATATAAAAGTCAATTAGAAATTAGCTATGCACATGTCTATACATTCAGGGTGACAAACACTATTATTTTCCAACACCAATATACCTCAAATGAAAAACCCACATACAAAATCAATCCAAGATTAGATATACACGTCTATACATATATAGATACATAAAGATGAGATATTTTCACCTGGGATCAAATAGAAGTAGATGTGGGGAGATTGAAATTGGGGACTATTTTGGATGATTTAATTTTGGGGGTGGGGTAGGAATGAGACGCCTGTAAATGAATGCTAATGGGATTTGATCCTTCTTGTTATTGGATTTCTCATCGATTCTCTTCTTTACCCCCACACAAAGGATGGGTGGATAAAAGACACGCATAAATAAAATTTAGATTTCTTCTTTCTTTATCAGTGCATGGGCTCCACTTGCACCACAACTTTTTCCGCCGAAAGTCTATTGAAAAAAAATATATTGAAACAATTTCCATAACTATTTTTAAACACTAAAAATATTGTTTAGATAAAGATCCAATAAGAATTAAGAGGTGTATTTATCAAGTGCAAAAATGGAAATTCCTTACCTTGGGTCCCTACATTTCGATTCCTTAGAATTTATGGAGGAGGTAAGTTGCGGTGACCCAACGACCTCTTAAGCAGAATGACCAGAGTCTGGTACACACAATGACTCACTTCCACAATGGGAATGAAAATTTCACATTGCTACTGTCAGGACTCTATCACGTGTCCTTGGGAGCAATCTGCTTCCTAAACACCAACTGAGCTACGCCTGCAGGGGCTAGTGGATTTATTACTCTTACTTTCTCTATTAAAGTGTAATTTTTGCCAGAATTAAAAAACTCTCCGACATAACAAATAAATAATTTTAATTTATATAATAATTTGCTGAAAATGATTACTATTTATTTATTTTTAAATATTGATTTTGACAGAAGAAATGGCAATTCCAAAACAGAAAGTTTATAAATTTTCTATATTATCTAAAATTAATATGTTTTGTATTTCTTTAATATTCCCGTTACATATTTTGATAAGGTTATTTTGTAAAATAAATAGTAATTTAATGTATATCAGCTAATTTATTGATATATTTTCTAATAAGTTGTCTTTTCTATATATATATATATATATATATATATATATAAACTAATACTCCACTAATATTTCTCTTCTAATTTACGCTGTTACACACTATTTTCATTTTCACCAACTCAACCAAAAAAAATATCTTTTGCAGGTGATATCATAATTAAAGAATTTGTTTCATCTTAGATTTTAAACAAATAAATTAATTTCATGATTAAAATTTCTACTATATTTAGGCCTAGTTTGGGAAACCAAGTACTTATCAAAACCAGCTCATCAAAACTACTTTAAAAAATTTATTTTAAAAAATGATACAATTTTTGATAAAAAAAATATTTAAAAGTTGTCTTGATAAGTTTAGTAAATTAATAT
Source organism: Embelia ribes (assembly GCA_001753735.1). Classification (NCBI taxonomy): domain Eukaryota; kingdom Viridiplantae; phylum Streptophyta; class Magnoliopsida; order Ericales; family Primulaceae; genus Embelia; species Embelia ribes. The sequence continues at coordinate 8,606 of MKEJ01002332.1, forward strand.
TTTTATTGTAAAAAAATAAAAATAGGTATATATTGTGAATGAGTAAAATATAATTGATATTATTTTAGTAATTAATGATCAGAAAAATAGAAACAATTTTTAAAAATACTCCTAAAACTGTTTTTGAAAAGTATCATTAGAAAAGCAGAAATAGATTATTAAAAGCATTTGTTTCAATATTTACTAAACACTTTATGGTATAATTTCCAATAAAAATACACAAATTAGGTAAGAAAAAGTAATCACAAATTGGGCCTTAGGCCAAGTTTGAAAAAACTCGTGTCTTTAAAAATCCACTTCTTAAAATTACTTTTAAAAATTGATTTCAAAACTGAAGATAATCCTAATATTTGGCAAAAAAAATTTAAAAATTACTTTAATAAGTAATATAGTATTAAATAAATTATTTTTTATTATAATAAAACAAAAACATGTGTATGGGGAATATAATAAATATAATTTAGATTATTATGTTAATTAATGAAAGAAAAAGAAGAATCGGCTATTAAAAGCTTCCGTGAGACTGTTTCCAAAATTATTATAAAAAATCAAATTATTAAAAACAGATATTTTAGAATTTACTAAATATTTTATGCTACAATTTCCAAAGAAAAAAAAAAAAAAGCAGAAGTAATACCCAAACAACTACCCCAAGCTGGGCCTTTGTGCTTTCTTGAGCCACTTCTACCAGTGCCCTAATTGGCACCATAACCTAAAATTTAGGGACTAAACTTGAGATAATCCTCCTCGTTGTATCTAAAAACTGTTTAATTCCCTAACGGGGGTTTGCTGCAGTGCTCGATTAGTGAACTATTTGTTCATTCCCATTTCTAGTTTAATGTTTAGAGGGTCTAGTCACTAAAGTTTGAGATGACAGATTAAACTTTAGGGATTGGAAATAGTTACACTGGTTGGAATGCCCCTACGCTACTTGGTTCATTGGGTTTTGTTGATATAGTAAGACCAAGCGTATTGTGCTGCGTTTTTCTATTTATTAGTTGTAAACATTATCTGGAAGGTTTTTAAGAGAATAGTGGGACTTAAGCTCGTTTTGGCATCTTGTGCTAGATAATGTAGTTAGTGCATCGTCAGCATGACGTCGTGATTTGAGATCTTTGATTCACAGATTGAAGCAGAAATCATTCATTAAAGATCAGTGTCCAATCATACACTAGTGTCCAGTCGGGTTAGCTACGTAGCCAGGATTCATTTTTTGGGATGGAAAAGAACTAAAATGCAATTTCATTGTAAGTAGAGATGAGCCACTTGGACAGGTTTACATGCTTTTTGTTGGAAGTGTAGAGGCTGATATAAAAGACTTTGGGGGTCCATGACTGTCCAGAAAACCAAGTCTTGCTTACGTGATAAAATTTGTATGTCAATTACGATGATTGTCATCCAGGACCAGTTCTCCTAAAGTTCTTTAGAAGTAGGAATAATTGCATGCAATATGAAAGGTTTGTGCCCTTCTATTTCACATCAGGATGTTAAAATTCTAGTAGCATTGCTGTTACACAAATATGTGGAAACTCAAAGACTAAATGCATACCAAATACGCCGTAGGCATCAAGTATCAAAATCCTCTGGATCAATTTGTTTTGTCACCAAAGCGCAGCCTGAAAGAGTTCTTATGGAATTCAATTTGGATTTGATATGGAGAAACGGGTCTTCAAGATCTACCATGTATTGCTATCCTATTGTTTTGGAACAACTCATTTTTGTTGTTCGTTGGATCCACGATTAATCCTTCCCAAGTTGTCCTTCTTTTGCTAAAGTTGCTGACCTCGCTTAGCTCCTAACTTTCCTATTATTAGTAGATAGAAAAAGAGGAACCTTGCACATGCCTTTTCATTATTTACGTTGTAACACATGTTTACCTTTGACTAATCAGGTGGCCGTGCTAGGAGGTGGATCTTTTGGAACTGCAATGGCTGCACATGTTGCAAATAGAAAGTCTCAACTAGAAGTTCACATGCTTGTTCGTGATTCCCAAATTTGTCAGTCGATTAATGAGAGGCACTGCAATTTGTGCGTTTTCTCTGATCTGCTTGACTGCATCTATTTGCTTTCTCTTGACCCATTTGAAATCGTTGTTTAAGTTGACTTAGACAGTCAAAAACTCCTTTTTGTGCTATCTGTAGTCTTCAATCCTGAAAAAGACCTTTTGAATTTTAAATGTAACTTTTTTTCTTTTCCATGAATATCATATTATTTCTTTTTTTTTAATCGGTTTTACCTTATTATAATTGTATTGATTTTTTTCCCCAGCAAGTACTTCCCAGAACACAAGCTACCAGAAAATATCATTGCAACAACTGATGCCAAAGCTGCTTTGCACGGTGCTGACTTTTGCCTCCATGCAATACCTGTGCAGGTCTCTTATTTTTGCTGTAGAGATGTCAATTTTTGAAATGATTTCTGATTTTATTGTGGATTGGTCTTTAACTTACTGTCTTTTTGTACATTTTGAAATATATTCGGTTCTACTATTTATGAAATGAAATCTGGGCCAAGTAACTTCATGAATCTTATTTTATTGCAGTTCAGCTCATCTTTTCTGGAGGGAATTTCAGAATATGTTGACCCAGCATTACCTTTCATATCTCTCAGCAAAGGGTTAGAGCTTAATACTTTAAGGATGATGTCTCAAATAATCCCTCAATCTTTGAAAAATCCTCGTCAACCGTGTATCGTGCTCTCGGGACCTTCTTTTGCTCTAGAATTGATGAACAAATTGCCAACAGGTCATTTTCATTTTCTGAGAGGAATCATTACTTTATACAAAAGTTTACATTCATCTTTTTCTTGGTTTCTGTAGGCTAAATTGTTTACTTTGCGATATGCAGCAATGGTGGTTGCTTCAAAGGACAAAAAACTGGCCATTGCAGCCCAGCAACTTCTAGCTTCTGGAAATCTGAGAATCAGCACATCAAGGTATAGGTCTTCTGAAGATCCTCTAAAAGATTGCTACCTTGTTTGGTCATGCTAATATTTCTCTTTTGCGGTGTAGAGTCTGTTTGATTGTGGTCAAAAATCAATTTTTAATATACAGTTGTGGATACATTCTCCTTTTGCCAAAATGCATTTTTTTTTTTGGCAAAAGCTTGTTTGTTTTTTGGTTTTACTCTAGTTTCTACGATTGTAGTTGGGTTGATACTGTGTGCCAAACTAATTTCTCAGTCCAAAAGCCTAAAAACTCAAAATTGAAAACCATACCAAACTATTGTCTCTCCTTCCATTCTACACTTGGTGACATTGGTGCACCCTGCTTAATATCTCAAAAGTTAACTATGATATACTCTTGTAAGGTATGCAAACCCTGAGGCACGATTCCAAGTCTAAACGTAAACTCGAGAGGTGTCTAAATATGATAGGAACTACTACCTTAAACATCCTACTTACAAGAGCTATTTTTCTTTTCTGGGTTGCTGAGTTCTTATAACTTCAGTGTAGAAGTTTGGGTTTTTGGCTTATACTTCTGATACTACAGGGATGTTACAGGGGTTGAAATTGCAGGTGCTTTAAAAAATGTACTTGCAATTGCGGCTGGGATTGTGGAAGGAATGAATCTTGGCAATAATTCTATGGCAGCACTTGTTGCACAAGGTTGTTCTGAGATAAGGTGGTTAGCGAAGAAGGTATTACAAAATGATTTTGAAAGCTTATTCGTTTCAGGAATCAGAAATTATGTCTGGAAAACGTTATTTCATTAGTCCTGAGAAATAGCTTAAGATAACTTTTTGGAAAGAAATTAGTTCTAGGAATCTACAACTTTTGTTTTTTGTAGGTCCCGAGAATCTTGTTTCAGTTTTCGTGAACAACTTCAGTGCATTGGTGTTTGTGTATTTAGTCAAGCTGATAACGAAATTTGAAATCTATGGTTGTGTTTGGTTGAAGTTCTGATATCTGAACCTCTGTGGGATACTTTTATGCATTGCCTGCTGAAATAAAACTCTCATTTAAGAAGCTATTGAAAAACTGTTTTATTTTCCGAGAATCTCTTTTGTTGAAAAAATTGAAATATTTAGAAGTGAAGAAACTCCCAAAAGCTTCAATTTCTGTAGTCCTGAAACAAATAGAAAAAATGAGAGAAGCCGTACTGAAAATTCCAGGAACAGAACCATCTGATATCTTAAATTTTACCAACCACCAAAACCCACCTTTCGCTGTATATATTATATATTGGTTTGTTTTCCATCTCTTCTACCTTGAGAGGTTTAGTGCTAGAAAGAGTTGTCCATTCAAATGTGTGACCTTCAGTTAATGTTGCGTTTGTTGATTTGATCTAGCTGTATAACCTTAATGTTTGTTTTTCTTGCTTCCCATGCTTAAATATCTCGTTTCCTTGAAGATGGGAGCAAAATCTGCAACAATAACTGGTCTGTCGGGAACTGGAGACATTATGCTTACGTGTTTTGTCAACCTCTCAAGAAACCGAACTGTTGGAGTTCGTCTTGGGTCAGGGGAAAGCTTGGATGATATACTAAGCTCGATGAATCAGGTGCTTCAAAGTCCTTATCTTCTTCTTCAAAGAAAGTAATATACGATCAAACAAGTGAAAACATAATGTGTTCTTTGTGGTTCACTATCAACTATAAATGGGTATGTTTTGTAGGTTGCTGAAGGTGTATCCACGGCAGGAGCTGTGATTGCTTTGGCTCAAAAATACAATGTAAAAATGCCAGTTTTGACAGCAGTTGCTCGGATCATAGACAAAGAACTTACTCCCGAAAAGGCCGTGCTTGAATTAATGAGTCTTCCTCAGGTCTTCTTAACAGTCCTTGCTTTTCGAGAGTTATTAAATTCGCGTGCAAAAATATTCACTTATTTATTTTTTCACAACCCTAATCTCCAAAGGAATGACCAAAGTTCAGAAATCACAGATACTAATCAATGGCTGTTTCCTCTTTCTTGCTTACGTTGTGTTTGGTAGTAAATTTCTCGAGATAGCTGTGGAAGAGTTTCTTAAACTTCTATTTGAACTTTCATTATTTTCTCATTTGGCTAAAGAACGAAATTGTCTTGATTTGTAGGTTGAAGAAGTGTAATTAACGAATGGATATGGTCCGAGGATACCGAGTTACTCGTCAAGAAGTGGTGAAAATCCATGAAGCATATACGTTGGCCTGAGCTGCATTAACATCAAACTCACATAGACACGAGCATACATGAAAATTATTCTTTTCTTAACTATCTCCCAAAATCATGTATCAATACTCTTGAATTCACTTTCAAGGGCAATCTTTTGAAATATGGCTAGAATGGGAGTGCCGCACGAACGATGTGATTCTAAATTGAGGAGGGTTCAAAATTTTGGCTGTAAAGGAAGTTATTCGTCTGAATTAGATTGTTCTTTCCCGTTGTACAACTATACTAACTATACTTTTTATAATAATTGATAAATCAGATAACATCATATTTTTTTGGAGATTTATTCATATTTTAATTATATTCTTTTTTTTTACTATATATTTGTTTGACAATAAACACAATTATTTTACTCACCAATTTTCCAAAAATTAATATTGTTAAATAAATATATATTTTTTATTTATGGGAAGAAATCAATTCAAAGATAAAATAGGATATAAAAGACATGGAGATTATCTTTAATTATATCATAATTTATATTTCTTCATACTTTAGATAATGTAAGAAAAAAATTTCAAGTAAAAACTCCAGGATAATAAGTTGAATGAATTAAGAAATCGAATCATATTTATATTTTCAAGTGAAAACATGTGGGAAATAAGTTGAATGAATTATGAAACCCAATCATATTTATAAATATGCTAATTCTGACTAGATATGTTAAATATTTATCTACTTATCTTTGGATTGTTATGAATATAAAATTAAAACTTTTAATTACTTTTGATAAGAAAACTATCTTTTAATTTTGACATGTATTGATTTAGA
>MKEJ01002340.1:4970-20015 GCA_001753735.1 Embelia ribes
TGATCCATTCATTGAGCCCGATATTATGTGTCTCCGACTCTTTCTCTTCGCATTTTTGAATAAAGCTAAAGCATGGTTTAATTCGCTTCTACTTTACTATATCGGAATATGGAACGAAATGCAAAAGGTTCTCTTGAATAGTACTTTCTGCATCATCAAACTTTAAATTATCAAGAACGTATCTCATAATTTACAATGCTCCCGTCCTAGAAATTCTTCCAAGCTTAGGAGCATTTTAAGGACTTACTTCTTACTTGTCTCCATCATGGTTACAACAAGTGATGACTTGTCAAATTCTTTCACATGTCTTTGAGTGCTTAACTCAAGTAAACAATTTCTTGTGTGTGTGGTAGAAATATATTCAAGAAGAGTAGTGCTGACATTTGGCAATTATTCAATGATCTTGCCGATGAATCTCGAACATGGGAAAACTCTCTAGTCATAGTTGCCAATACATCGTCCGCAAAAGACGTTCTGACAAAGGGAGGTAATTATCATCCTAATGAGGCCGATGATTGGAAGGCGAAGTATGTTGCTTTGAAAAACAAAATGGAAGTCTTGGAGATCGAGAAGGTTTATGGGGTAACTATACCTCTGGTGGCAATTACTTATGCCTTTGGCCAAGGTGATGGCTATAAAATAGAGGATTATTAATATGAAAATGGAGATAAATGTCTTCAATCTATGTGAGAACTTGATGATAGCAAGAGTAATTTTGAGGAGGTTGATCTAATCCAAACAATTTACGAGGGGCATTTTGAGTGAAATCATTGAAATGAAGGTTTGGAAACATATGCTTGTTTGGAAAGATTCCGATGTCGAGTATGAGAAACTCGAGTCGATGCAAATTGCAAGGTGGGAGCCACATTTTGAGCCTCTTCAAAATTCCATCTTCGAATCCTATTCCTTCAAATGAGAAGGCTCCCATACTGGAGCGTAAACCTGTTCCTAAAGAACTTAAGTACGCTTTTCTTGGTGAAGGTAAGGCATTTCCCATTGTCATTTCGTCCACACTTACTCCGATTCAAGAAAATGCCTTGCTAAAAGTTCTTGGCAAACATTGCCAAGCCATTGGTTGTTGATATTGAACTTGAAAGGGATAAGTTCCTTAATTTGTAGCCACTGAATCTACCTCGAGGATGAAGCCAAAGCAGTGCATAAAAAGCAACGACAGCTTAATCCACTCATGAAAGAAGTGGTTAGGGATGCTGGAATTATCTATGCTATTCTAAACTCCAAATAGGTTATCCTTACTCAAGTTGTCTCTAAACACACTAGGGTCACGGTTATTCAAAATGATAAGAACGAATTGATCCCAACTGGTGTTCAAACGGATTGGCACACGTGTATTAATTATCATCGCTTGAACGCCGTGACCAAAAACGAACGCAAGCCCTTGAAAGAGTTGTGGGTTTTGAATATTATTGCTTCCTCGATGTTTATTTGGTATACAATCAAATCAAAATCGCATATGACGATTAAGAAAAAACCATGTTCACTTGCCCCTTCCGAACATTTTCTTATTGTTGTATGCCATTCGACTTTTGCAATGCACGGACGACTTTTTAATGGCGCATGATTAGTATTTTCAGTGACATGGTCGAGAAGATACTCGAGATTTTTATGGATGACTTCTCCATTTACGGAGATAGTTTTGACGAGTGTCTTCTCAATCTCGAATGTGTTCTTCAACATTGTGAAGACACGAATCTTGTGTTGAATTGGGAGAAGTGTCACTTCATGATGACATAATGTATTGTGCTTGGACAAATTGTCTCTTCTAGGGGAATCGAAGTTGATAAAGCTGAGGTTGAGCTTATTGCGAAGCTATCACCTCTAACTTCGGTTAAAAAAAGTGAGATCTTTCTTTGGACATGCCTATTTTTATCGATGTTTCATTTGTTTGTTTAGCCACATAGCTAAACCATAGTGTCATCTTCTATCATTGGATGCCCTCTTCGAGTGGACTTTTGAATGCTAAAGTGCACTTGACACTTTAAAGTAAAAGTTTATCTCTGGCCCCGATAATGCAAGCCCCAGATTGGTCCTTACCATTCGAATTGATGTGTGATGCAAGTGATTATATGGTAGGAGTGGTCTTGGGGAAAATAAAGGACAAAAAGCTATATGTAGTTTACTATGTGATCCATTATTTAAAGGATGTCCAACTTAACTACACCATAACTGAGAAGGAGCTACTCGTGGTTATCTTTGATCTAGATAAGTTTTTCTCCTATATCATTGGTTCTCCTGTGACCTTCTTTATGGATCATGTGGCTCTGAAATACCTCCTCTCTAAAAAGGAGGCCAAAGCTCGGCTTTTGCGATGGATCATTTTATTGCAAGAATTTGATCTCATAATCAGTAACGAAAAAGGGGTTAAGAACGTCGTCGCCGATCACTTATCGAGGCTAATGAGCCAATCCTAGGGTGACGACCTTTTTCCAATCAAGGAGCACTTTCCTGATGAACAACTTTAAGCTATATGTGCTCATACTACTTCTTGGTTTGCTGACTTGGCAAACTATCTTGTCACATAAGTCATACCTCCTAATTGGTCAGTAAATGATAGGAAGAAATTCTTACAGAAGTTTTGACACTTTTTATGGGACGACCTGTACTTATACAAATGTTGTTATGATCAAATAGTACATCATTGCCTCTATGATGATGAGATCTCCGACACTATCACGCATTTTACCATAGTGGCGCATGTGGTGGACACTTCTTGGCCAAGAAAACCACGGCCAAAATCCTACAATGTTTTATTTATTGGTAGACGATATTCAAGGATGTGTATTCCTATTATCAAAGTTGCGATAGGTGCTAACATCTTGGTAAGCTTACCAAGCGTAACTAAATGCCCCGAGAACCTATTATAACGATCGAAATCTTTGATTGTTGGGCATTGAATTTATGGGCCAATCTTGGTAGCCGTGGACTACGTGTCCAAGTGGGTTGAATCAATCCCCACCTAAATAAATGATTATAATGTCATGATCAAATTCCTGCGAGAACACATTTTCTCTCAATTTGGAACATCCTGCGCAATCATTATGGCAAAATGCATTTCTGTAATCACCCTTTTCGGGTGTTGGTCAAGAAGTATGGGGCAATGCACAAGGTAGGAACACTTACTATCCACAAATGAGTGGCCAAGTCAAATTGGCCAATTGTGAAGTAAAGGGGATATTCAAGAAGATGGTTAATCCCAACCGAAAGGATTGGTTCGACTACTTGATTGATCTTCTTTGGGCATATCAAACTGCATACAAGAAATTCTTAGGGATGTCTCCCTATAGATTAGTTTATGGTAAGGCATGCCACCTTCCGGTGGAACTTGAGCATTGAGCTTATTGGGTTGTACGACAATGTAACGAATCATTGCAAGATGCGGGGGAAAATCGAAAGCTCAACCTTGTCGAATTGGAGAAATTACGAAATGATGCAAACGAGAACATAAAAACTCTCAAAATACAAAATGAAAAGCTTGCATGATAAGCATATCAAAACTCGGACTTACGTGGTAGGGGACAAAATCCTCCTTTACAACTCTTGCTTGCATTTATTCCCCGGAAAACTTAAGTCGAGGTGAACCGGACCCTATATTATTCATGATATTGGTTCATACGGTACTTACAAAATTTACGACCCGAAACCAAGTAAGGCTGTCATTTTCAAGGTAAAAATAAAATAGCTATCGCGTAAAGCCATACTATGATTACCATTATGAACCTATGATTGAGATAGGTCTCGTTGACCCAGTTTACGAATAATCATGCTTGAAAGGATGTCTTAGTACATAGTAGCTTAGTTTCAATCTTTTGGTTTATTTCTTTTTCGTTTTGCTTATCATTGTTTTATATTTTTTTATTTTTTTTATTTTTTCGTTCTTATTCATTATGTCGCCTTTTCTATATTTATTTGAACATAGGGATTCTGTTCAATTTAGATAGGGGGGAGTGTATGAGTGTAGGTATAAAAAAATAAAAAATAAAAAATAAAATTTGACCAAATTCAAACTTTTTAATGATTTTTTTTAGGTAAACTAATATTTGTATATTCTTTAGTTAGGCTAGTTTTCTTAGTGTTTTCATTAAGGAGAACACATTTCTCCAATTGGATCGATCGAAAATCAATCGAATAGTTGGAATTTTAACCTGCAAAGACCGATCGATCGAAGTTCCCTTTTTGTAATGGATCGATTGGTATTCAATCGAAAAGTGGAATTTTTCACATGCCGCAACCAATTGATCGAATGTGTCACTTCGATCGATCGAAGTCCTCTTTCCAGAATTATAACTACTACGTTTCCAGGGGTGAAGTTTTACAACTTCCACCTGCTTGAATTCCCATTTCTGTCTCTCCCTCTTCTATATTCTCATTTAACTCTCCCAAATCTTTCATTCTCATTAAAATTCATTCCTTTTTCTCCCTATTTCCATCATCGCTATTTATCATCTTCTCAACTCATCCTCCAAAACTTCAAGTTAGGGTTTGGTTGTAGAACATTGGGGCATTCATCAACAATCACAAATCTCATCATCTCAATCTTGTTTATTTACAAGTAAGTTCTCAAAACTCTTCTTTAAGTAATGAATTGAGTTCAATTTGTGGTATTGAACATAGTTGAGAATTTCGCAATTGTGATATTTGTCGGGAAATTTTGGCATTGTTGTGTTTGTGTGCTAATTGTGTGAGATTAATTGTGAAAATGTTGCCGAAAAAGAGATCTAGAACAGGTTCGGGAGAGGGTGTTGGTCGTAAGGAAAAGAGTAAGGGAAAGGCTAGTAGTTCAACCACGGGTTTTGACGAAATGAAATTCGTAAGTACTGATACTTACAAAAAATATACTTCTAGGTTTGGGGTTAAGCAAATGGCAAGTGAGAAGGGTTGGAAACTTGATGAGTTTGTTGGAGCAGATAATTATACCTATCGTCCGATAAACTGTCAAACAAAAATTGTGGATGCAGGGTTAACAAATTTGGTTGTGTTCCATAAGGGCTATATAAATGAACTAGTTAGGGAATTTTATTCCAATGCTAGGTCATGGTCAAAAGAGAGTACCAAGATGATTTTCCGCACCCCGGTTAGGGGTGTAGAGATTGATTAGACTTCGACTACGTTTCAGAAAAGGTTTGGAATCTCGAAGCCATTAAACGAGCAACCGTTTCCAGATAGGATAGCAGTGATCGAAGAAGTGTTAATTCTGGGTATGGTGGTCAATAATCTGATAGGAGCTGGACGATGGAAGCCTAAGTATATCACCGTGGGAAAATCAATGGTTTCGAACATTGTTCCTTGGAAGCACGACACTAAGGTTGATTACCTGAAGATGGAACTTATGTTTGCATTAGGTACTGGCTAAAGTTTGATTATGCAAATAGGAAGTTTCTTGCCGTGATTGAGAGCGAAGAGTCGAAGAAAAAGGGTACTATTCCTTTTCCTGGAATACTGACCGAGAACATTCTAGATTAGGGGGTTGATGCTACCGGTTTGGCATGGCGCTCACCACTATACAAGACGTTGATTGACGCCGCCACCATCAACAAGTCACCTGCTCAAAGGGGGGCAGATCCGAAGAAACAAGAAGCAGCACCCAAAGGGATTAGTTAGGTGAAGGGCTGGAAGATAGTCAAGTAGATTCAAGAAGATATCCAGACTCTTCAGACGGACATGGCATCCTTGCAGGTGAAGGTGGACACATCAGTGCAATAGCAACAGTAGTACCAGCGTGAGATACAAGAGATCAGTCTGAGGCAACTTCATCTTATAAAGACGAAGCACATGGTGAGGTGCAATCAATATCCAGATATTTACAGCCACATTCCACCTTATGAGCCATATCAGAAGCTGACAAATTATAAGAGCTGAGAGAGTATTGTGCGAGTTAGATATAGAGCTTTACTTTGTATTTGTTATATCTAAACTTGTGTTTTGTTTTATTTCTTTTTACATTAGGATTTCTATGTTTAGTTTCTGAACTGTTAGGTTTATGTTAGTCTAGTTTTAGGCTAACTTAGTTGTTTTACTTTTTGTGGGGAACTTTGTTTATCGTTATTTTCTTTCATTGTGATAGGAACTCTTTTGATGGGCTACTGATGGCCTTTCATACTTTGTTTTAGCTTTTATGGTTATCTTTTATTATAGTAATTTAGTATGTTGGTTTATATCGCTTATCCTCATTTACGTGCTATGTTATTTTTGCGATTGCACTTTTCTATTGACACCACATGATATGATGATCGCATTTTTTTTTTTTTAGCATATAGAATTTTCATTATAGGTTGATGTTAAAAGATGCACTAAGACCAGATTTGAGTACGCTTTTGGAAGTATACTTTGGCATAAAAGTGAAATGGTATATGTTCTCGTCTCCTTTACATTACATTTTTTAGTCTTTTTCATGATACTTCATGTTCCTATCTATCGCTACTGTAGGGCATTTATCACTGTTAAATTGATAGGAGGAAGTAGAAATGAATTTCATTATTGTTTAGATTGGGGTGAGTGTACGATAACACCTATGATGCATTTTAATCGAGCTCAAAAGTTTCCAAAAGCTTTTGTATTTCAAATTGTTGCATAAAATAAAACAAAAGGTAGGATTAGTTTATTATCCCTATTTTAGTGTCCATGCTAGTATATTAGGTTTGGGATGCCTCACTTTAAGGGCATGGTTCGAAGAAATAAGCTAGTGAAGATTAAACGTTATTTGACTTGGTTCGAAAATTTATGAAACCATTTCTTATAGAAAAATGACTCGACTCATTCATTTTATAAAGGATGTTTATGCCTAAGGCACCTTTTTAAAATGATAAATCTAAAACCCAAATGCTAAAAGTTGTCGAAGAGGTGAAAGAATTTAACGATAGTAGAAAAAGTATGGGAAAAAAAGAAAAGAAAAGAATAAAAGGTTGTAAGAAGGTGGAAAAGAGAAAATAAATTACTATCATCGAATTATGTAATGGAGCGTTACAGGAGAGATATGGTCAAAGTGAAAGAAAATCTAAGTCAAATGATGTCTTATTGACAACTGACCATGATCATCTTTTGAAAATAAAAAGTGAGTCAAATTTCGAAAAAGAATTGTTTTCATAAGTAATCTTTTTGAGTCATAGGAATTTAATCCTAACTTAGCTTACTTTTCCTTCAATTATCAAGTTTTGGTGATGCATTTCGAACTCAATTAAAGTCATATCCACTCGGATTTGGGATGTCGACCGGTCTATCACACTAAGTCAAGCAACAACTCATAGAGCATGTTAGTATATCGAGTTTTAGTGAAACTTTTGAACTTTGGTGATTATTTATTTTTGGTTTTTGCATTGCTAGGGACTAGAAATGTCTAGGTAGGGGGGTGATTAGAGCATAAAATTGTATAAAAATAACATTTTTATCCTTGATAAACAACATCCTATATTTGACATTCGATGCATATTATTCGTTTTGTTTCGATATTACGGTTTTTCGTATGAATTTTAGAAAATCGATGTCAAATTGAGCAAGATAGTTGCTTCAGGGATTTGTCGAAGGTTCGCAATTAGAAAAAGCATCGGATACTAAAATTTGAAGACAAAGAGGATCGACAAAGTTGCACAATTGGAATAATTTTGAATCAGAAGATGCAACTCTATTTTGAGGGATTTCGATTGATCCAACTATAGGATCGATCAATTGAATGGTCTGGCAGAACATAGAAAGAAAAGGGTTATAATTCTTTTTTGTACCACACTTTTGCTCAACTAAAACCCTTATACTAACCCATAACCATTAGTCCAACCTTGCCAATTCCCTAACTTGAAGAACTAAGTCACATGTGTGTTCAATGATGATCAAAAGTAGGTATCTTTAGACACTTTTATGCTCAAACACATTCTTGTCAAGCTAGCCACCAACTAAGTCCTAATGTTGGTTGAAATTATGCCTAATGAAGACTTATTCTCATGTGATGAGTATGTATGTATATGGGGGTAAATGTATTATGATGATGGGAACACTCAAGCTTCAAGAAGATGGGATTTTTGGTCTTGTTGGAGGACACTTTTCATGAAACATTTTCTTCTTCTTCTTCTTCTTCTCTAATTTCTTACTAAAATTTTATTTTTCTTCTTCTTTCCTACTTCTTCTTCTTGTTTTCAATTTCTTTTGGTTGATCTTGGAGATTAAAGAAAGACTAGCTTTTTGGGGTTGCTAGCTTATATTTTGGGTTGAAGTTTATTTGTTCTATTTCTCAAAGTTGTAAAACATTCTCAAGGGTTGTAAGTAAAATTTCTTTCTACTTAAGTTGTATAAATTTCAAACTTTAATGTAATATTGTTCATGTTAGTAGTAGTTGTTGTTTTAAGTATAACATTTGTACAGAGTGATTGCAATTTCAAATTAGTTGTTGATTAAGAGTACTTATCATGTCTTCATCTTCATGCCTTATTTTTCATGCAATATCGATATGTTGGGCTAACCGTATGTTTGCCTTAGAAGATGAAAATAGGTTAATTGAACCCCCGAACACCCTAATTGACGAGATTGATCTTTATAAGTCTTAATCCAAAAAATTGAATTTGTTTTGAAAATCTAGAATTTTCGACCTTGTCGGAAGTCACTTAGAAATTACTTAGGAGTAGTTATGGAGCTTGACATACTCCCGATGGCACAATAGGTTGAGATAAATCATAAAATATACGGCCGTAATTTTCTTACCAAATTTAACCGGAACTCGTCATATAGGGTAATTTGGAGCGGAAATTAACCTATGGGACTCCCTAACATAGGTAAGACTTTATTATTTGTTATTTCCATTACTTCTTATTTAATTGCATTTTAGTTGTTATCTCTTGTTTAGTTGCAATCTAGGTATAGTCTTAACAAAAAAATCACTCCCTTTATGAAAGAATCAAGGAGAAAATAGGAGTAGTGTTAACGTAATTATTAGCCGAAAATGAATTCTACATTAAAATAGTCCAAGTCGAGCGTTCCTAGAATTTTTCGTCACGTGTAGGAGTCCTCGAGAAATTCGATACTAGGGTTCTTACCAAGAAAATTACAACAGTACCTTAGTGCACTTGCTAAGTAAATAAACTATATGTTTAGGGTTCAGTCTGGTACCAAGACGAAAAGCCAAAATTTTTTGAAGGAAAACGCCTCGGAAATATCTCATAAACTCAAATGATACAAATAGGAAACGCAGGAAAAACTATTAGGAAGTATTACGAATATTAGGAGAAAACTTATAGGAAATTTGACGAATGTATATTCAAACAAAATTAAATAAAAATCAATAAAAACATAGTGAAATATAGTGTTTATAGTACTTTTATGTTAAAATAAATTTTTTTATATATATATTCTTTTAAATTAAAAGTAATACGTTTATAAAAAGTATCAAATAAGTATAAAAGTCCTCGCATAACGGGTATTCATAAGTTTGAAAAAAAAAATTCAATACTAAATTAAAGAATCACATATGTTTTCTCTACGTTTCTCACACGTTTTACAATCATATCCGAGAAGTTTTACAATCATTTTTCCGTTTTTCCGTTATTTTTAGATTGCGTTTTCCGTTTCCATTTTCTTTGAAGATTCTCGCTTCCACTTCCGAATTCGATAATTAAACTTTGTTTACGTAAAGTAGATGAGTTAGTTTTTTTTTTTTTCTATTTCTAGAGAATGGTCAGATCTCTATTTTATATTATTTAATTTCCTATAAAATAAGGAGTTTGCTGCGGTAATGACCCAAAAGACAACCGTTGTTACCTAATACTATTATTCTTAAATTTAAAGGGTCCGGTATAGGATTCCCTATATTTTCAGCCTGTATTTTAAAATTTAAGCTATAGAAATCAAAATTTTAGGAGATGATATTAAATATACCGGTGGGAAAACACTAACAATTATTTGGATACGAAGTTATTTAATTGGTTACTGTTTTTTCCGTTTGTAGAGATCATAAGGAGGCTACCTTTCCAATCCACTCAAAATGTAATTCACACCATTTTCGAAGCTTTATTTGAATGAAAACTTCTTCATTAAACAAATTAAGCACACCATGTGGCTAATGCTGATACTTTATACCATTTTAATAATTTTTTATATGTTTGGACTATCAAAGAGCATCCATACCCCAAAAACTCCTGCTGATACTTTACCATTTTAGTAATTTTTTATATGTTTGAATATTAAAGAGCATCCATACCCCAAAAATCCTGTATATTTATTTTCAAAATCTGCATAAGTCTTAGCCAGTTTGGGATGCTCTTTCTAACCCGCTTCCATTTTTTTCTTTTTAAAAATTATAACTAGTAATGTTTGGTAAAATATTAAAAAAATTGCTTTTAGGATCTGCTTTTTTTTTTTCAAATGTGCTTTTGGAAGCAACCCAATGGTTACATTTATAAGTTGTTTCTATTTTTTTTTAATCATTAATTACTAAAATAACCTCAATTATATTTTATTCATTTTCAATACCTATCTATTTTTGCATTTTCATAATAAAAAATATCAATTTATCAAACACGACACTACCTATCAAAACAAAATTTAAATATTTTTTTAACAAATTTTATGATTATACTCAATTTTATAATCATCTTTCAAAAGCAGTTTTAAAAAAATAAGCAACAAATCAAATTCGTTATAAGCAATTTTTAAAGATATATTTTAATAAGCACCAACATTTTCAAACTCAGGCTTTAGTCTCTCCTAATTGATGTCCCAACCAACCAATATTCAATTAAGTATATAGGCAGAAAATTTAGGTGGCCATGAAAGTTTATTTAAGTCTAAATCAAACATGGGTAAAATGATTAGACCCAAATATCTCAAAGGGAATAAGCAGCTGAAAATATATATATTGAACAAAAATGGGTTGTCCATTACGATCCATTGCAACAAGTCAAATTCCGTATTACCGATTTGTAAAAATAAAACTATCACATCTTCTTATCATATATAATATAATATAATAAATTAAAACTGAAATTTTAGCATAATATTCAACCAAGTGGCTCTCCCAACTTAGTGACAAGCGTACAATCTTAGATGATATAATGAACATTATATTATTAGAAAACAATAAAAATATTAATTGCCTATTTCTCAAAATAATAGTCATTCAATACATAAGTAAAACATATATGAAATTATCATAACATTAGATTAAAGGAAGGCAAATGGATTAAGCATAACGTTAGTGCCATGAAAGTGGCATTTAAGCTTCCATTTGACATTCATCTTGCATTTACATATATGAACAAATGTAGATGCATATATGTATTTAAGTGCATGATTTATATAATTTTCACATTTAATAATTTGTAAAAATAAAAAAATAAGAGCAAAAATAACTGTAAGAAAAACCCCACTAGTGTATATAAAAGTTGTCGCATCCAATTATATTCACTCTAATCGCAATATTTATCAGAACAATTGCTTGAGACGTGAAATTATTAAAGTTATATACATAAATATCAACTTGTCATTACAAAAATTATTAAAGCTAAGTTTTCTATGAGATCACCCACGGGCCCCAAGATATAAATATAAATATCTATATAACTATAAGATAACTTATCATAATAAAAATTATTAAAATTATATTAAAAATTAAAATATTTCTAAGAAATAAATATTTTTTAAATTTATTCCTACTACTCTAAGATTTTTCATAAATTTTAAAATATTATCCTAATAAATATTAATTTTTTACGCTTAAAATTAATCTAAATAAATATTAATTTTTATAAAAAAAAATATTATCATAGCATAAATCCTATTGAATCTGATTTTTTATAAAATTATAAATAACTGAAAAAAATACAAGATGTCATATCAAAAAGCAAATGTAAAAAATAATTTAATAAAATAATAATTAAAATTAATATGATACAAAAAAAAATCATAACACACAATCTGCGCATTGCGCGAGCTGCACTCCAGTCCTTATATATTGAGGTTCGACTAACTTCCTAGCCGAGGTTAACATTCTTAGACGAAACTCAGGAGGGAAAAGGTGAATCAAACAAACAAGCACAATAAAATAAGTAAATAATAATAATAATAATAATAATAATAATAATAATAAATAAATAAAAATAAAAAATCTATGTTTACAATAAATTATTAATACAGGACACAGATTACATGTATGTAATAAATTTAAAGAAAAAATTGCAATGGATTTCTATTTTTCTTTTTTCAAGTAACTGAGAAAAGTTCCTACATTTAGTTTCAGCCTCGCTTGCACTTCAGAAGTTAGCTTTCCAATTTTTACCTTCTTCAAATTAATTCCATCTTTTCCATTTTTTAGTACGATGAGGACCAACAAGCAGAGTAAAGCCCTGTAAAACCCTGAACTCGAGGGGAGAAGAAATACCAGCTTATGTTATGCCAATAATGGCGCATCTAACGGCTTTAATGGGGTACTACGGAGCTCCATCATGTATGTAACCGCCACACCAAGCAGCGCAGAAAACCCCGGTACTAAACCCAAGCCGATTCTCGTAACTGAAAAGCATGAGATAAAGGAGCCACATCCCTTCAAGTTCAGGGATAAATCTGTGCAGAAAGAGAAATGAAAATGTTAATGTTAAAATCTTTAATGCCCAAAGTTGGGTGGTGATTTTGCTTCTTTATAATTTCTTTGTCAAAGCTATTTCAGAAGTAATAGGTTCTGGAAATTTTTCCTGTACTTCAGAAAGGAAATTATTTTAGAAGGAAATACAGGTGCTTCCACAAGCACTGTTCTACAAAAGCAGCTATTTCTACATTATTCAAGGACAAGGTTTAAGCAACTTGAATGCAGAATAGACAAGTAAGAATAATGAAGAAACGTTAGACGCCCAAAATCCAAGAGAAATACATAAGATTAAGAATGAAATCCACAGTATATCTTTCTCGAAACAAGCAGTCAAATACAGAATGCTACTCGCACATGCAAAAAAATATGAAAACAATAACAACAATTTTCTTAGGACAATATTGAAAAGTAAAAGAAAAGTAGCTATGTCAAGATCACATATGATGACAGAATCTGTCATCTCAATATCTCATAAATTATTCTCACTCTAATTAAGATGTTACTACCAGATTCAACATTTTCACAATAAAACTTATTTTGTTCCAAGCTAAAGTTCATTCTGTGAATCATTCACAAAGTGATGATAGTTTATACTGGCAGCTGGCCAAAAGCTAATCGAATATGCCCAACTTACCTGATTTAAGATAATCTTACTCTAGATGATACACCTATGATTCAAAAAGTTTGAATACATCAGTTTGCCAGTCTCACATTTTCAAGAATGAATATGTCCATCTGAACGAGGAAACCAGTTAGTTTGTATACCATCAGTACCATGTTTGTCATGTTGATACAATTCTTGTGAGGATAAGTTGTTAAGTAGACGCTTCAAGTTCACAGAATACGTCCTGCACGAGTCCATGAATGCAGCAGTTTACACAGAATAAGTAAACCCTAAAACTTCACCACCTGTATAGATTTCTTCCTCTTAAGGGCAGAGCAATATGTTAGCCTAAGGGTACTCCTCCCAACAGCCCCCCTAAATTTTAGGGATTAAATGCAAGAGGATCCACCCACCAGTGTATCTATAATATTCACCATCCTAAAAAAATTGAGGTTTGCAACTGCGTTCCCTTTGAACTCGGGGACTATTGTTTGTCCTCAGTTCGTTTTTGAATTTTGGGGAATTTGGTGTGTGCATTTGCCATATATGAGCTTCTTTGAGCTATATGGATTAAAATTTAGGGGTTAAATATAACCAAACTGGTGGAGTGCCCAAACAGTTATATTCATACATAAGCAAGAATTACATATCTAATCCGACTTATATGGAGAAGGGCGATTAAAG
This sequence comes from Embelia ribes, assembly GCA_001753735.1. Classification (NCBI taxonomy): domain Eukaryota; kingdom Viridiplantae; phylum Streptophyta; class Magnoliopsida; order Ericales; family Primulaceae; genus Embelia; species Embelia ribes. The sequence continues at coordinate 18,833 of MKEJ01002340.1, forward strand.
CTCCACATCAGAATTTTCACAAAGTCTATCAATGACTGGATACCCCGCAAAGTAACTAAACTGAATTGAAGTTTCAAATATCAGCACAGCTCTACAAGCCTAAAAACATTTGATGACTCAGACTCCGTTTTGGGCATTAGTAGTTGTACTCAAGTGGAAAAGCAATAACCCAATACAAGTAAAGCAATAAATATATTATAAGGCAAATCAAAAAGAAATAAAGAAATGGAAATGTCCCAAACTTTCTCTTGAACACAACAGCCCCTCAATGCTTTCATAAACAATAGGAGATAATAATTTTATCTATAACCATTGTTGTCAATCTCTTACGAGACATGAGACATGTATATGATGCGATACTTCTCGGAAGGTTTTCGTGTGTATCATAACTCTATTTCTATTTTGACCAGATATCGGTCGATACAGACCTGTCTCTTACGAAACGAAACGTATCATGTATCGGACATGTATCACCGATATATATGCACTTTAACTTTATGAGTTAAAAATTAAAATTAAAACTAGAAATTAGCAATTAAGGAAGTAAGTCAATACTTTCATGTCAAAACCTGAATCGAAAAGCATAACTCATTTAGGAAGTAAATTGATAAAATTATGCTTCATATATTTTTCACATAACAAAACAAAGAAAAAAACCTAGTTGTTGAGTTTTTAAATGATTGAAAGGAACAGAAAAATCGATCAATCAAGAAGAATCAATCGGTTGCAATAAAGAGAAGAATCAATTCATGTCGGTCAAATTTAGTGCTAATCCAATTGAAAAGACGATAAAACAACCTTACATCTGATCTGATCTGAGACTAATGAATTTGAACCTGATTAAATTTGGGGCTAATAACATGGTTAAGAGGAGAAATGTTGAAGGGTAAGTTGTGTTACGAGATAGAGCTACTTGATATAAAGGGTTCAGACCTTTTGTTAAAATTGATAAAAAAAAAAAAAGCAAAACAAAAAACAAAAAAAAAACATAGGGACCCAATGTATAACATTTTTGAATGGATGATGTAAGTTATGTTTAGGTTTTCCTACTATAATGTCTATTTTGCATTTTTATGTTATATTTTCATATCTCTAAATGATGTTTGTGTTTTCATATTATAAAATAGCTATACTCAAAATACTTAAAGATACCAAAGATGATACACAAAATTATTAAAAACGA
>MKEJ01002345.1:0-11753 GCA_001753735.1 Embelia ribes
CTTGTTAAACCACCTAAGGGGAAGAAGATTGTTGGATGCAAATGGGTCGTCAAAAAGAAAGAAGGAATGTTTGGTGGGGAAGATGCAATGTATAAGGCACGCTTGGTTGTTAAGGGCTATAGTCAGAAAGAGGGAGTCGACTTCAACGAAGTGTTCTCTCCAGTTGTTAAACATAGCTCTATTCATATTCTTTTGGTTATGGCTGCTGCTTTTAACTTGGAACTTGAGCAATGGATGTTAAAACAACATTGCTACATGGTGACCTTGAAGAACAAATTTATATACATTAATCGGAAGGGTTCATTATTTCAAGAAAAGAAGACTGGGTCAGCTTATTGAAGAAGTTATTATAAGGCATAAAACAATTGTCGAGGTAGTGGTATAAAAGGTTTGACGCATTATGATCGGGCATAGATACTCGAGGAGTAACCATGACAGTTGTGTCTACTTCCAGAAGCTCACAGATGGTTCTTTTGTGTATCTACTATTATACGTTGACGACATGCCCATTGTTACAAAGAATAAAGCCGAGATTAATAAATTGAAGACTCAATTTAGTAGTGGATTTGAAATGAAAGATTTGGGAGAGGTACAAAAGATTTTAGGGATGGAAATTCACGGAGATAGAAGAGTAGGCAAGTTGTACTTGTCGGAAAGTTATTGACCATTTTGAAATGCAAAATTCTAAACCTGTGATTACCCTATTAGCTACTCATTTTAAGCTTTCAGTGGAGTTGTCACCACAAAATAAGAAAGAAGCATAATTGATGTCCAAAGTTCCATATGTGAGTACAGTTGGAAGCCTTATGTACGTAATGGTATACACTTAGCCAGATATTTCATAAGCAGTCAGTGTTGTGAGCAGGTATATAGGTAGTCCTAGTAAAATTCATTGGCAAACTGTGAAATTGATAGTTTAGATACTTAAAGGGAACCACGGATGTTGGCTTGGTATCCGATCGAGGCATTGTTGTTTATCACACTGCAACTGGATATGTCTATTGGGATTATGATGTTGATCTTAACAAGAGGAGATCTCTAACAAGTTACATTTTCACTCTATCAGGATTTGCCATTGGTTGAAAACTAACATTACAGTCTATAGTTGCTTTATCAACTACAGAAGCAGAATATATGACTAGCGGAGGCAGTGAAGAGAGTTATTTAGTGGCAAGGGTTACTCGACAAGTTGGGTTTACAACAGGGTCATGTTATTGTTCATTGTGATAGTTAGAGTGCCATACATTTGACCAAAAATCAAATGTGCCATGAGTGGACCAAACATATTGATGTTAGATATCATTTTGTCCAAGATATTGTATCTTAATGGAAGATAAAGGCTCAAAAGATCGGTACGACAGATAATTCTTCAGATATGTTAACTAAGCCAGTGCCTACCTCCAAGTTCAAGCATTACTTGTATTTAATTGGCATACCGAGTATTTGAAGGCCCTTTGGGGCTAAGCGAGTACGGAGAAAGGAAATTTCATGTTTGTATCTACATGGACTTGAGGGGGAGATTTGTTAGACAAACCTCATATTTAGCATGGCCTATAGCCTCATATTTGGCATACATCTTGTGGCCTCATATTTGGCATGGTCTCATATTTGGCAAAACACTTTTTAGTATAAATAGGTGCCATAGGCAAAAGCTCAAATCATCTTAAAATCCCAACTAGTAAGAAAAACTAGTATTTGAGTGTACAAGTAGTGTAAGGAAATGTATATTGAGAGTTGTGAGGTTAATCCTTATCTACATATTCATTGTTAGAATATCATATCAAGTATTATTGAGTGTCCACTACATTTTGTAACCTCTCATTATGCTAGTGAAGCATTATCCAGTGTTTGCAGTGGACTAGACTTTCGGCTGAATTACTTATATTGTTGTCTCTTGTACGTTGCCGTATTTTTTGAGCAACAGAATTGAAATCTAAATACTAAAATTATAAAATTGTTCCTGCAATATATTATATTTTTGAACCTCACAATTCGTCTCCTATTAGAGTCATGAAAATATAGCCTTCGACAATCCTCTTCCATTTATTGGAACCTCAATCCAAAGAGAAACTTATTAAATGCTCCAATTCTCCTTGTTTCGTTTATAAATTCCCCCCTCTTTATCAGCACAAAAATTACCTCTCTCAGTCACCTAAAGGAAAAAGAAAAAAGCTTCTACTGCTGGTGTAAATATTAATATATAAACAATAACATAGATCATGTCACGAATGCTTGTTTGGTGATCATTTGTTAAGATTCATTTGCTTAATGTGTATAATTAAATTTTTATACTCCCACTTATTTATCAATTTTTAAAATAGCAGCATTGGACCTTAACTTAAATTCTAATTTCAATCTCTATTTAGTTCATTCAGAAAAAATACAAATTTCTTCTATTCTACATATGAACTATATTTTTGTGGTTAAATTATGTAATTTATATTCCTTTCGTACAAAAATTATTGGATGCTTTGATTTGAATGCAATTTTAGACAATGATGTAATTTATATTATAAACATTTTAAAATATAAATGGATAATTTTAGCCTTATCCATTTGTAATTGTTAGCTTTCAAATTTCAAATTTATTTGATCAATCCATTTTTTCAAATTTTAAAATGAATGGACCCATTTTTATTTTATCCATAGGGAAGGGGTAATATTGCGAATGAGATGAATTGTTTTATAATTTAAAATATATTATCTAATTATTTTTAATATTCCAAATTTAAAAAGTAAGAGAGGACCACAGTAGGACCTAATAAATTAAATAATTTAATTTTGCGTGGAATCATTATGATATTGATTTTATTCGAAAGGGTTTTTGATCTCATTACAGGAAAGTTTTTTTTTCTTGTAATGGACTTGATTTTTTTTAAGTAACTGTGTTTAAAGAACCAGGTTACTATATATACCAAGGACAATTTATTGCAAATAATATTAATTAAAATAAATTTAAAATATTAATTATAAATTATTTTTGATTTACAGTAATTTATCTTGAAAATACAATAATTTTTATTAATTATTAAAAAAATAATTCTCTTAGGAGAGTACTTCTTAGGGTGAGACCTAATATTTGGAAATCGAATTCATAGTTCTTTAAGGTGATCAAAATAGGTTTCAAATTGTATCGTTCAAATTTGGACAGAAAATCGATTGGCGAGAAAATTTTAAATTTATCGCTTTGTTTTGCCCCAAGTTGGGGTTCTTTGAACTTATTAGTTCTAAAATAGTATTTCTTTCAATTCATAACCTCCCCGGTAAATTTTCGAAAAACTTATCAGTTTTTTTTAGTAGCCATAACTTTAAATTAATTTAGACCGGGCCCTCCCTTTTAGCGCTAAAATTGTTGACCTTTTGCGAATTATCAACCTTTTGAATGGTAAAACCCGATTTTGAAATAAGATCTAGTTAATTCATAAAGACGGATTGTGATTTTTCGTACCATAATTTTAGGATTTCTTTAAAATGTATGGTTACATCGAAATAAATATTGCAAACGAATGAGAAATCGAACAATAAAAGAACTTTTTATTACTCAATATCCCCTTTGAATACAATATTTTTTGTGGATAGAAATGTAATAAACGAGATCCTGATAAATCGCTCAAAATAACGATGAAAGTAAATTATAACAAACAAGATAATGAACAATAAAAATAATATTATTATTCAACATCAATTGATTGATACAAATGATAAAAAAAAAACGAGAAACATGCTCGGTCGCCATTACTACGCCTAAATTATATTAAATTATTCCTATTCCCATATTGAAAAAAAAAATTCATGTGTTGGGATGATTTTTGTATATCCTCTTTTCGGAATGCTTAGCCTTATATTTATAAGAAAACTTCCAATCTTTCAAATTTGAATTGTAGGCACTCAAATATAAATTTATATCTTAGTGTAAACAGAGATCAATCTTTGGTAAGAATTTCTTGTTTTAGAAATATGTGAAAAACTGAAATATAGAAGGAAAAATGTGTCGTCTGCATTGCGACAACGAAGCTCTAAGCAGATAAGCAAACACCTCGGGATGCATTGGTTCCTTCATATCAACCGTAGCTCCTCCGTTAGCATCTTCGCACCCATCGAGCAATTTAATCTCTTCTGTTCTTGTTTCGTGTATCGGTTGGTTTTCAATCCACATCGAATTGTTTTTTTATCACCATTACGGTAAATATAGTTTTCAAATTTCGGAATTAGTTGATATAGGTCCTAGCCTAGGGCAACCGTGGCCGGCCCAATTTTTTTAATTATTTATTTAAAAAATTCATGAAGATCGAGAGATGAAAAATTACAAAAATTTTAGGACCAAATTTTTTTGTTTTATTAGTTTATTTTATTTATTATTATATAACAATATTTTATCTTTTTTATGCCTAGGAATCTTAAAAAATTTCCATTTTTTTTATGAACTTAACTTTAATTAATATAATATATTTCTAGCATTCGCAATATTAACATGATTTTCAAGGAAGCTAAATCCATTTTGCTTATCTTTTATGATTTTTAATTAAGAAATCACCCATCCTTTTTGGCTAGCTCAAAATTTCAAAATTATGTTAAATTATACTCAATTTTTTAAAAATAGAGTTACTTTAAAGAGTAAAATTTTTTTCTATTACAATTTATTTTATTCTGTTTGATTGCTTAGTTACGAAATACAATAGTTGGAAATTTTGAATTTTTCTATTTATATAACAGGTATAATTTTATTATTATTTTTTTTTTGAAAGAAGTCAATCCCCGGATTAATAAGAAAATACTTGCCGTAACTTTCAAGTACTTGCAAGTTGCAATCTAACAACTAATAAGTTGCAAGTCACTATTTGATTAACTGCCGCAATCAAACAAACTCTAAATTACAAAAGAGTCTCCTTTGGATAATTGTAGTTCCTAAATTTAGGAGCTTTGGGAAAAAGTCTTTTGGTCTTTGTGGAGTATTTTTAGGGGTGAGTTCAAATCGGATAAACAAAATTCTACCACCATCAATAATAATACTATATATTATCGGTATAACTATCACTATTATCGATATGGGAAAAAGTCTTTTGGTCCTTATGGAGTATTTTTAGGGGTGAGTTGCTGTCAAATCGGATAAATAAAATTCTACCACCACCAATAATAATACCATATGTTATCGGTATAATTATCACTATTATCGATATATATTTGTCTTCGAATGACAAATGATTGCTTTCAAGTGCTACCATTAACATTGATATAGTTAACATTAGATGTGTTGTTACCAACGTTAATACTATTAATATGTAACTCTGTAATATAATGATATTATTTATGTTAATGACACTAAATATATAACGTTTTCTTATAAACATGATACTAAATATATCAATGTATTAATATACCATTAAATATTTTAAGTATAAAAGTTATAGGACACAAAATAAGCTACTGAAAAAAATTTAAAAAGTGCCCTGCATAATTTTTTAATGTGCCGATCTTTTGTTTTTTTTATTAATTTAATCAAATTATTTTAATTAACTTTTATTTTAGTATTTCATTGTTTTTCTATGATAATTATAAAAAAAAGTATGTATTATTATTCTAACATTTCATGTACAAAATTTTTGGATTTTTTCTTGTTTTTCTATGATAATAATTACCTTTTATCATTCTAGTATTTCAATTGTTTTTCTATGATAATAATTACTTTTTATTTTATTTCATTTAGCATATCCTAATTTATTTTGATTTTCGAAGATGAAGATGATGATGATGATGATAATGGAAATAATAAGGGTGAGATGGGTAGCGTTAATATCAGTGATGATTCAGGGTTATTAGTGATGGGTTCTCCCATATTTTCTGAAGAATTTCAAGGGAGATGAACAAGTTAATTTCAAGGGATATAATCAATTGAGCTTAATTTTATCTTGTGTTGTTTGGAGTAGAGTTACTCTTCTTCATTTCCTCTGTTAATGATGATGAGTTCTTTTCTTATTTCCTTTCTGCCATTTTTGTTGTGTTAATAAATGACGAGCATTTCGTTTTGTAGAAGGAGATGAAGACGGTCAAGGGTTGTCCTGATTGACAACTTTTGTTGGGTGATGAAAGTATTCTGACCACATAACTGAAAGAAGGGAGTTTGGCTTTTAGGAAAGGAGGTCAGTTTTCATTAGTGGGTTAGGTTGATGTTTCCATGTTATGGATCTCCTCTCAAATAGGCCCCAGTGCCCCAAACAGTATACCTCACGATGAAGTTTTGTCAAATCTTGTGTTTTGCTTTTTACGAAAAACACCTGTTCTTACTATCACTACATTGCATTCATGACAGGAAGATGGATGGAACAACAGGTAGAGTCACGGACACTGAGCTACTTTTGCAAAACTACAGACTTGGGAAAACTCTTGGCCATGGTTCATTTGGTAAAGTGAAAATTGCTGAGCATCTACTCACAGGCTTGTGAAGTTGCTATAAAAATTCTAAACCGCTGGTAAATGAAGAGCCCAGATATGGAAGAAAAAGGTTGACCATCTCTACATCCTTGACTTTCAACCTAGTGTATGAAATTATTCAGATTTAAACTTATAAAAAAGTTGGCCTTGGAGCTTGGTACGTTTCTTTTGTTGCAGCCTAGGCTTGGGTTCTAACCCTGAAAACAAACCTCCTTGCAAGCAGAAGAAGAATAAGTAATTTTTTAGGTTGAATATTAAATACCAATTTTGATTATGTTCCAATGCAAGTTGGTGAAAAATTTGGCCTTGTTTCCGTATAATTTCTGCAATGTTCTTCTCTCCTTCGCTGAAAAATGAGTTCTGAAAAATAAATACTCTTATCTTATGCAGTGAGAAGAGAAATCAAGACATGTAGGTTTTTGTACATCCACATGTTATATGCCTTCATGAAGTCTTAGAGACACCAACAGACATATACGTTGTTATGGAGTATGTGAAGTCAGGGGAGCTATTTGATTACATTGTGGAGAAGGGACAGTTGCAAGAGGATGAGGCCAGGAAGTTTTTTCAACAGGTATAAATATATTTTTCTCAACCAGAAACTATCAGAAGACAATGGATCTTGTTGATGTTATTTTTTGGCATTCTCAAATATTCATTTAATCACTTATCCTGAAGACCATTTCTGGGGTGGAGTACTGCAACGGAAACATGGTGGTTCATAGAGACCTGAAGCCCGAGAACCTTCTCCTAGATTCTAAAGGCTATGGCAAAATAGCTGATTTTGGCTTAAGTAATGTTATGCGAGATGGTCATTTTCTGAAAACAAGTTGTGGAAGCCCTAATTATGCAGCACCAGAGGTATAAATGAATGGGATCTGCCATCTAATTTTTATGATCGTGGGTTAAAATGAGTTTTAGCGTGTATTATAGAAGCTAGAAGTTGGAACTTATGCAAACTTTTGGCATGATATGTTGGCAGGTAAGATGTATGCTGGACCTGAGATAGATGTTTGGAGTTGTGGTGTTATCTTGTATGCTCTTCTTTGTGGAACCCTGCCTTTTGATGATGAGAATATTCCCCATCTCTTTAAGAAAATAAAGGTAATATTATTAGCAAGTTTGAGTACAGAACTTTTCGACCAAGCATGCAGTTTTGTTCTCTTATCTAAAATAAATGACAGTTGGATTATTGATCATTCAACTACTGTTCTGCTATACAGGGAGGGATATATACACTTCCAAGTCATTTGTGACCTGGAGCTGGGTATCTGATACCAAGGATGCTTGTGGTTAACCCAATGAAGAGAATAACCATTCCTGAAATTTGTCAGCACTTGTGGTTCAAAACCCATCTTCCTCGCTATTTAGTTGTTCAACCTCCAGATCCAGTTCAACTTATAAAAAAGGCATGTTTGTGGCACTTCTTTGTTTGCAAATGTGATCTAGGAGGTGAAAGAGTTACACATTCCATATCTCGTAACAATGTGTTACCCAACTTTGCCAAAAAGGTACTTTCTAACACGCAATTGATGTGTGCTTTGTTTGGTTAATAACAATTTATTTAAATATAGAGGTACCCAAGGAGCCTTCCACCAACACAAAAGAAGTGGGTAAATTTCATCATGTTCCCTGTAAGGCATTTATGAATTCTGAAAACTTGTAAGCGAATAACACTAGGCTGAGGGGTTGTGCCCCAAATGTGACAAATCTGTGAATGCAGCTCTGGCCTCTATTGTCCTGTTGCTTTCATGATTTCATAGAGTAAGATGTCTATGACATGATTCCAACGATCTATCTGATCCTGAGCTGCACTGACCTATTTGTTACGATATCTAAAGCCATTAGTAGACGACTTATGGATCTGCAATCTTTTTTGCACTTGTAATTATAGACCAGCCATCTTCTTTGGACTTGCAACCCGTTCATCTGAACTTATTTAGTCATTCCTTCTTCTAAGTTTTTTGTAGGAATGTGGAGTTATTAAAGATTAGGATTCTATTACATTGATTAGGGTTGTAACTAAGCTGAGTTGAGCCGAGCCGTAGGTTGTTGTGCTCTGATTGTTTACTTAATAAGCCTTATTTTTTTTCAGGCTCAGCTCGTTTATAATGAATGAGCCCGAGCCGAGAGCGAGTTCGTTCATGAACGCTAGGTTACTTAACAGTTACCTATCAGTTGGTGACTTGAGAAATCCAATATTCTCACAAAACCTTTATTAGTAGGATCTGTTATGAAGTTACCATGGAATGACAACTTACTAGCATTTATATGACGTATAAAATGTTCACATAACTCTTCAGCTTAGTTTTTGAAGAAAAGAATATTTTTTCAACTTAATTTTGTCTATTAAAATAAGTCAAAAATGTTTAGTAATGAAAAAGTGCATTAGATTATTACTATGAAACGGTAAAATTGTTAACTAATTATACCAATCAAGTAGCATGCCAACTATTTATAATTTATTTTATTAAATATGAACTATACAAGTTTATGTACATAGACTTTCTCTTATGATATCGGAAATATATTTATATATACGGTAAAATTGTTAAATAATTACACTAATCAAGTAGTATGAATCACTATTATAATTTATTATATTAAATATGAACTTTATATGTTTATGTACATAGACTCTCTCTTTTACCAAGCTAGCCCAATCTCCTACAAACTACTCAGCTCAGGCCCAATCTTCGTGTAGAGTCGGCAATAGGGCAGCCATGTAAATATGATATCTCCGTATTAAGGTCCAGGATTAATTCTCTCATTGTAGTTTGTGGGAGAAAAGATAACATGGGTGGTTTTTTCTGTTTGGGGTGGGTAGTGAGGGGCATCTGTTAAGTTTGGAATTGCATCTCTTCATTAATGATGTTAGAGATGTATCCCCTTGACTAGTATTTAAGTGTCACGCTGATAAATTGTTTCAAATTATATTTAATTACCTGGCTTGATAATATTTAATTATATTTAAATAACTTTTATTTAAATGAAGTTCACATCTTGCTTAGAATGTTGAGATAATATATCAATATATAACTAGAGATTCTCTTTCCCGAATAGTTAGGGGTCTTCTCTACTGATGCTGTGGTTTTATATGTTCTATACGCTTCTTTCAATTTCGTTGATAGAATACTTTTTTAACTGATTCTGAATGCACGCATACACACACACAAGCTTATTTACCACTGTATATAGACACACACACACATACATAGGTATAGATATATATAAGCTATATGGACATATGTATATGTATATTCACTTTGTATATTTCATATTGCATATTGCAGCTGGCCGAGCTGGTTGGCTTAAAAACTGTCAGGCAGTAAGTTTACATCAGCTGCATAGATCAAGAGAGGCACAAAAACAGCCCTTGGCTGCTCTAAATGGAGCAAGCCAAGGTTGATACTGCTTTACATATTAAATCTTTGTTAAAAATCTTGCGTTCACTAAAGTTTGATATGACTATTAGCATAAACTCCTTCAAAAAATTGGGCTGGGGTTAGAGGCTTTAGGGCCGACTTGTACTTTTGTTTTGTCATATATTTTCTCTCTGCTGTCTTCAGTTTTGTTTACAGTTTACAGTAATCAATGGGTGGTCGTTAGAATCTTAGATAGGCACGGAGGTTTACTTGAATCACCACCTCTAAAAGAGCCATGACAACATATACTCTTTCCAGGGGAGGAAATAACTAAACCCACTTGAGCTTTACTGAATATTTGACTTCTGTCAGCCTGCTCAATGTATTGAAAAGAGGATGTGTCACAAATTCACCTGTCACCCTTCTCCCAAATGTTGAGCCATCTTCTACAGGAATGCTCCTCACTGCTAATACATGAAATTTTGACACGGAAAAGCATTCCATTTCATCCATTTCCCACCCTTGCCCCACATACCAAACCAGGCCTTAGTAGTTCTTTAGTTAGAAACTATATTGAGGTTAATGTCTGATCTATCAACTACCTAGCCATCTCTCAAGACTCTCTTTAAGGTTAAAATGGTCGGGTTGTAATATCTGTTTTAACCTTTCACTGTTTATTTCTCATCTCTATGGTAAAAGTTGAACTAATAAAATGTTTTCTGATTGTCATTGGCGGTTGGTATTTGTATAATCAATATCAATAGCGGTAGATGCTGGCAGTGATGGAAGGCAGTGGTTAGTACTTGAAAAGTGTAAAGGATTTAGGGAACAATGAGAACTGTCATTTTCAAAACTCCATTATTCTTGTGAACTTTTTGAGCAGGATTTGGATTTTTTTGGCAACAATGGAAACAAATTTACCTTTAACTCCATCCGTATTTTCACAATGTTTTGAAACAATCAAATACATATTGGAATGGAAGCTCTAGAAAAGGACTAAAAGGGGTCTACATTCATTTGGTCATTTGAGCCCCTCAAAACAACGTAGCAGCCATTATATGGAATGTTTTTAAGTAACATTAAAACCTTGCTCGTGATCCAACGGCTCAAACCTTGATTTCAGGGGCTCCGAGCCCAACTGAAAAATGGATTGGAGCCGTCATTCACCCTTTCCGATCTAGTCTGCACATAAAAGCTGAAAAGAAAAAAAGAAAATCTTTACCAAATGCATGTAGTAGAACTAGATCACTTGATGCACACTACACCCTGTTTGTAATGTCATACAAGGGATTAGCTGTGCATTAGAAAACAAATTACCAAGATCTACTATTCAAACTTAAAAAATGATTTTTCAAATTCACAAAGAATGAAGGGGAAAGTGAGTGATCGAGAAGAACACCAATTGAAACTTGAAACTAAAGTTCGGCTTCTTAGAGTTGAACCGATAACTGATGAGTACATATGAAACCACCTTTATCTTTGTTGCAGCTGTTTACAATTTGATGGATCTTTTTATTTGTAGGTACACTTTATTAAGTATAAAACTTGTCCCTTGAAGACTTTGAAAGTTTGTATATTATCTATTGCACTTATTATACTCTTTACCATTTTTAACAGGAGAATTGGGGGCAATCTTGAAAAATAACATCTTCATTATTGTGATATATTTCTTTTAAGAATCAAGAGCACAACTAACCATATTGTGGTTAAAAATCTTACTATAGAGGGTAATTTTATAACATTCATTGGCGCAAACTTTCATGAAGACTTGCATAGGCACTCCGCATTCTGTTGTTTTAGGTACTTCTGTCACGAACTCTTTCACGGAATAAGAAGTGGATCAAGAATTTGTTTTTTAGAAATCTATTGTGTATTTTAGTTGAATAAAGTTAGTATAAGATTTGCACCCAAAAAAATGAGTATAAGATAAAAGAGATCATAAAAAAAAATAATAATAAT
>MKEJ01002352.1:0-10935 GCA_001753735.1 Embelia ribes
TTCCCATGTTAGTGGTGGTGGTGGGAAGAAAAGATCATGGGGCAACTTTTCTGCTTCTCCTCGCTGGCATTCTCAGCCTATTTTCTCTTATTCTAGCTCTACTACACGAGACTCAGGGTGTTTTCACTGAAGATGTCAAGGCCATATGGCTCGTGATTGCCGTTTCTCGTAGAATGTTGTATGTGTGGGTCGGATGCTCAGTGTGCCTGTTAGTTGCTTGTTGTCAATGTGTCCAGCAAGGGGCACATACAGTCTTGTTGTCCGAAGGGTTTTGTCGTTCCCATTGCACCTCAATAGCAACAACCTTCATCTTCTGGTGTAGCTTCGAGGCCATTGCCGATTGCACCTTCATCTTCTCATCAGAGCAGGGGTGTACAGCATGGAGTTTATCAAGGTGGAGTTGGACGGGTTATATTTCAGTAGGTTCAGTCTTCGCAGGTCCGTGCTTATGTTATTTCTTATATGCCTCAGGCTCCAGATGCTTTTGAGCTGGCCGTTGTTCGAGGTATTGTACCATTTCTCTATCACATGGGCACATGTTTTATTCGATATCAGCGTATCACGTTCATTCATTTCATTACGTTTTGCATTAATATTGGAATTACCTATGAAGTGTTTGAATCTCCTATGTATGTAGATACTCTGGGAGATAATACTTATCGAATTGATCGCATTTGTCGGGGGTGTGAGATTCTGATCATATTTTCACATATGATTTCGTAGTATTTGGCATATTAGGTTTCAATATCATTCTGGGTATAGATTGGTTAGCAAACTTTCATGTTATCATTGATTGCGAGAGGCATAGAGTTTTAATGAGGACTTCTGCGGGAGTCAGTATTTGATTCCAAGGGGAGTGTGACCATGCAATTCCCTTTACGCGTCTTGCATTGACTAGTCTTTCTATCATAATGGCTCGTTTATCTGTTGTAGAGGTAGCAGTTGCAGGGTTGGAGTCGTTACCAGTAGTCTGTGATTTTCTAGATGTGTTTCCAGATGACTTAAGTATATTACCTCCTGAGTGTAAGGTCGAGCTGACTATAGATTTGACGCAGGGAACAAAGCCTATCGCTATCGTGCCATATAGTTTGGCTCCAGCGGAGTTGGATGAACTTCAAGTGCAAGTTGATAAATTGGCGTTGAAGGGGTTTATTAGACTGAGGACTTCTCCTTAGGGTGCTCCAGCTTTGGTTTTTCCAAAGAAGGATGGATCAATGCGCATATGCATTGATTATAGCAAATTGAATCGTATGATAGTGAAGAACAAGTACCCTTTACCACATATTAATGATCTCTTTGATCAACTTCGAAGTTCTCATTTTGTTTCAAAGATTGATCTACATTCGGGTTATTATCAATTACGGGTGCAAAAGGAAGATATCAAGAAAACTTCATTTCGAACTCGATATGGACATTACGAATTTCTTGTGATGCCCTTTGGTCTTCGAATGCTCTTGTGGCATTCATGGAATTAATTAATTGCGTTTTCCAACCTCATTTGGATCATTTTGTCATGTATTCATTGATGATATTCTCGTTTATTAGCCTATGGAGGAGGCACACTAAGAACATCTTCGTGTTCAACTTTCTACTCTTCGGGAACATTGACTTTTTGGGAAGTTCTCAAAATGCGAATTTTGGTTGCGTAAAGTACATTTTCTTAGTTATGTTGTATCAGAAGGAGGTGTAGTTGTTGATCCATCGAAAATTGAGGCCATTACCAATTGGGAATCACCTAAATCGGTGTTCGAAATCCGTAGCTTCTTGGGGTTAGCCTGGTATTGTCTCTTTGTTAATGAATTTTCTCATTTGGCGGCCCCAATGACTAGACTTACTAGCAAGGCAATGTAGTTTGAGTGGGATGTAAAGTGCGAGGAGTATTTCCTCATTCTAAAAGCGTTGTTGACCTCAGCTCCTATTCTTGTTATTCCAGAGCGAGAGCTTGGCTACTAGGTGTATTGCGATGCATAGAAGGAAGGGTTGGGTTGAGTGTTGATGCAACTTGGGAAAGTAGTGGCGCACGGGTCAAGGCAACTCAAGTTTCATGATAAGAATTATCTGACTCATGATCTTGAACTAGGGGTGGTGGTATTTGCGTTGAAGGTTTGGTGTCATTACCTCTATGGGGCGATGTTTGAGGTATTTTCTTATCATAAATCGCTCAAGTATGTATTTACCCAATGTGACTTGAATATTCATCAGCGGAGGTGGATGGAATACTCAGATCAGTATAACTTTAATTTAGAATATTATCCCGGAAAGGCAAATATGGTAGTGGATGCATTGAGCCACAAGACTCGATGTGCTCTTTCATTTTCGGCGACTAATGTAGGGGAGATGTTAATGACATTGAACGAATTTGGATTGGACTGTACAGAAGAAGTGGGGATTGGAGCTACATTATATATGATCGAGGTCACTCCGACTTTGATTACTTGTGTGGTTGAAGTTCTGCATGTGGCTGATGAATCCGGTGAGTATCGTGTTCGCATTCTTAGAGAGCATGTACTTGATAGATGGGAGTTGGCAGAGGATGGAGGAGTTCGATTCCAAGTTCATTTATTCATCCCTACTTCTATTCGAGATGAGGTTTTGTGTGAATCTCATCACTCACATTTGGCAGTGCATCTCGGGGTACCAAAATATTCCATAACATTGCTCATCAATTTTGGTGGCTCGGAATGAAGAAAGATATTGCGAAGCTTGTATCGAGTTGTTTAATGTATCAGCAAGTGAATACTGAGCACAAGCATCCAGGGGGTTGCTTAGACCATTGTCAATTCCCGAATAGAAGTGGGAACGGATTATGATAGATTTTGTGGTAAGATTGCCTAGATCGCGGCATGGTTTTGATGCCATTTGGGTGATTTTCAATCAAATGACAAAGTCTACTCATTTTTTTACAATTCGTACAACTGATTCCATTGAGAAATTATGTCAGAAATATATTGATAAAATTATTCGATTGCATGGGGTTCTAGAGTCTATTATGTCAAACTGTGACTCTCGATTTAATCATGTTATTGGTTGAGGCTTCAAAAAGCCTTAGAAACTAAGCTCTCTTTGAGCATGACTTTTCACCCATAGACGAATGGTCAATCGGAGCGAACCATCCAAACATTATAGGATATGCTTCGTGCTTGCATACTTGATTATGGCGGAAGTTGGGAAAATCACATAAGCTTGATTGAATTTGCTTACAATAATAGTTATTATGCAAGTATTGAAATGGTACCATTTGAAGAGTTGTATAGGAGACCTTGTCGATCCCCAATTTGTTGGGCAGAAGTTGGCGATAAAGCATTGTTGGGTCCGGAGTTAGGTTAAGAGACAACTCGGAATGTACAAATGATAAAGCAACACTTAAAGATAGCTCGAAGTCTTCCCAAAAGTTATGCCGATATGAAAAGGCATCCATTGGCATTAAAAGTAGGAGAACATGTGTTCTTGGAAGAAAGGAAAGCTTCCACCGCATTATATTGGTCTTTTCACACATCGGTTGGCGTTGCCACCTCAACTTGCAAGGGTTCATCCGGTCTTTCACACATCTATGTTGCAGAAATACTTACAAGATCCATCTCAAATGATTGTCTTTGATGATTAATATGTGGAAAATGACGTGTCATATGTGCTTCGACCGATTCGTATCTTGGATTCGAAAAAGCAAACATTGTGTTGGCGTGGTATTTGTTTGGTCAAGGTATTGTGGAAGTGTAGCTCAAGCAAAGTTATAACGCGAGAGCGCGAGGCAGAGATGCGTAGCAAGCATCCAGAGTTATTCATCGATTTTGGTACGTTGCTTCTTTTGCGTAGTATATAAGAGGATGTAATGTACCGGAAATTCAAATAAATTTTCCGTTTTAAATGATTACATTATTATTACGTAGTATGCATAGACTATATATATGTGTGTGTAGTGTGTGATGCGAAGTTACATGGTGTGGAGAATAGCATCGAATAGAGTAGAAATACGGTATTTAGACGGAATTTTCTGGTAGTTGCGTTATATTGCATAGATCGAGTGTCTAGTACTCAAATACTATTTCATAAGTTGTTAGACACTTCCATTAGTGTCTATGAGGGATTATGAGTGTTTTTGGAAGTTTCCGGTCCGAGGTGTAAAAACTCAAAATTCCAGTGGCTCCGATCGATCTAACTAGTTGTTGGATAGATCCAAAATTTCAGACCTATCGATCCAAGATCAATCCAAGTGTTGTTGGATCGATCCAACTGGTATTGACTGACTTAAGTGGCGTGGTCCAATACTTGTCTTCTTTATTTTTTTTTCTACTTTTCAAAAAAGAAGAGAGAGAAGAGGTTTAGTGCCCCAAGTTTTCAATCTTTGGAGCCTTAAATCATCTAACCTCGGTTCTCGGTTACGATTAAAAAGTAAAGATTACTCATCCTTGGAATAAGGCAAATATTTTGATGTAAGTCTCATCTTTCGTCTCTTTCATTTACATTTTTTCATTTTCCATGCAACTTTGTACATGCAAATAAATTTGATATTCTTGATCCTTATCACATGTGGATCATTTTCATCCCAAGGTGCGTTGTTCGCATTTGTCTTCTAGATCAAATCACGAGACGAAGAAGAGACGATTTGGGGATTTTGCGTAGGAAGTCTCGAAGCGACTTCTAGTGGCTTGTTAGGTACAATAATCAATGAACTTTAATATAAAATTGACAACTTTGTCCATATGTAGATATGAATAAGACATTTTAAATGTGATACGTACGTGGAATGGAATTGGAGGTGATGGAAACGTCTAATAGGAGTAGAATATGCATAGACGAATTGACGTGATTGATACGTCACCTAATTTTACAATAAGCTTAGATAAATGGACATGAAAATATACATCATATAGTATGGATATGTGTAGGTGAATTAGACGTGATTGATATGTCGTGTAAGCTTAGAAAAAACATGAAATCTTTATATGCATGGTTTAATATCATATTTATAGCGTATTTGATATCATATTAAATGTATTGATTATAACATATAAATGCATTACATTACATTCACATGGTGTGGCATGGATTAGCATTGGCGTGGAATAATTGAAAAAAATTGATTTACAAATAAAGTGCGTGGAGTGTTTTCCTTTCATTTTTGGGACATAAAAGTATCAAATCATAAAATGTGTGGATTTTAGCAATGAATTTATATGGAAGGATTGGGTGAAGGCAAACTTGATTCGACACCACACCTTTTGGCAATTGAAGATTCCACAAAAATGCTCATAAACATGGACAAAATTTCTCCAACTTTGGTGGTAGTAGGTGATCACATTCGGATTAAGTTGGGGAATGGAGAATCAACTTCCTTTTGGTTCGATCCTTGGTTGAGAGAGGGACCCATTTGCAAAGATTCAATGGAGAAGGTCATCGCCTTTTAGATTTGTAAAGGAGGGTTCGACCTTCTATGGGAAACAGGGTAGATCAGTGCACTTGGGATGATAAAGAATTCTTGGTGCACCTAGCATGGGAAAGTTTGAGGGACAAAAAGGATAGAGTAGCATGGGGGCCCTTAGTTTGGAAATGTCCGGTGGTAACAAGGTATGGCTTTATTACTTGGCTTGCGCTTAGGGGCAAACTCGCCACTCTAGAAAAAATCAAGGAAAGAAGGGTCAACCTTGCCAATAGATGTGTTCTTTGCGAGGAAATTTCGAGTCATATTCTAACTAGTTGTATCTTTGCTAAATAAGTTTTTGAGAAGTTCCAAAGCATATTCATCCGCTTACCTTATGATCTGGGATGGGAAGAATGGGTTACTTGGGCAAGCTCAAAGTTCCAAAGCAAGAATCAAGAGGCAAAACTCGGAACAGCAACTTTTTGCTCTATTGTCTACCATTTGTGGAGAGAATGAAACGCAAGATTTCATGACGATATGGGACATTCTAGCTCATTCGTCAATGGAGAAATTGCAGCTATGTTAGCTATTGTCATATAAATATGCTATGTATTTGTTGCTTGGTTGACCGTGGCTCCTAGGCTCGTTTGATGTTGTTGGTTTGTATTTGGATGTCGACTAGTAGATGCCAACCCATGAGGTGTTCTATAAACCTCATGGGCGGCCTCTCCTCTTCATTTCTTCCCTTTGTTTCTTGATCATTTCTTTCTAGGGACTTGTTCTAGATTGAAAGGCTGAAGAGTTGCATAAGGTTTCTTTTTCTATATATACTTGAAAAAAAAAAAAAAAAGTTGGAAGTTTGTCTCCAAGATAAACGATTGACAAATTTGCCATTAAGGTTTCTATATGAACAATCTATCATAATTGGAAACAGATTACTTGAAACTAATGATCTTACATCTAGATCTTGGGAGTTATAAAAGAAATGCCAGGTGCATGCACAAAGTGCTCCTCCAAGTAGGGGTACCTGAACCATTGGACCGACGGGCATGATTGAGCTAGTATATAACATGGGCAATATACCATAATTAACAGTTATTGACACATTATAATTTTCCTTTTTATCTAAAAAAAACCTTTTATACAATCATTATCTCTCAACACTCATTGTGGATAACCTATTCCTATTTTGGGGACAAAGAATGGCGCTGCTAAGTATATAAAACAAAGCAGCAGCTGGCCTCCTGTTTGGTGATCAATATGATGCCATTAGCTCTTATATGCTTATTTGACGTTTAACAGTTATAAAGGTTCAATTTGTTTCAGTGTCAGTTATTTTTTCAAGCATCCCCTCGAATCTCGATGTAGATTTTTAGAGTAAACATTCAATGAAAAACATTTTATGCCAAGACAAAAGGAGCTTTAATCAAAACAACATTCAGAGATAACTGATAGAGAGGAATAATTGTAGAAGAATAACATCAATAAAGTTGCTAGTTGTTCAGGAACAATGAAATATGTCACAAATATATAATTATTCTCTCCTCAGCCTTCACACCACCCAAACAAAGAAACAAGAAAATGATTTCCGAGATAGGAATTGGTATCGAGTTCATTCAACGATTCCAATACAATGAATAAAGAAAAAGGGGATGACATCACAATGACATCATTCTGATCAAGATTCTCGCATATCTTTCTGCTAAAATATCCACTCTTGAAAACATCTTGATCCCAAATTAACACGTATTGATTTCATAACTATGATATTGAAATATTACATTTTGATTCAGGAATTGGTTATTGATGGCGAAGAAATGAACACAGGCACACTGCAAATCTTTACAGTACCAAAAAATACCACACGATTAATGAAATCATGGTTCTTAATCATTGGTGTCAAATCTACAATGATATAGATCTAATACTATATTACCTAAATTACTACTATCCAAACGAACTACGAAATGGGAATTGTACTAATATACTTTTTTCCGAAGAGAAATCTAGTATCGAAGAGTAAAACTTCAAAGTTATTTCTATAAGTTGAAGCTTAAAATTATCAAATTTCATATTCCAAAAGAATACCTTTTTGTCATAAACAATTACAAGAGGTTAAATAACAGTAAACTAGATATGGACTTTTAGAAAACTAAAAACTTGATATAAACAATTACAAGAGGCTAAACAACAGTAATTTACCCTTATATAAGGCTAACCCTACTACACTGTAACTTGCTCATATGGGATTCTACGTTCTCATTTTCATTCGACATACTGGGACTCCAGGTGAAATAACTCTAAAAGCACACAACAAACTTGGAAACTAAATCACCTACAACAAACTTGAAAACTAAACTACCTACAAAATGCATGCACTAATTTCCAAATGGTGGCGGACATCTAGTAGAACAAATACATAATTAAATTTAGGAATTTACCATTTGACGATGCTGGAGATATGGATAGCCCAGGTCGGGAGTAAGAGCGCATTGTAGGGTTCACTCAGTTTTAAACCCGATGCTGACACCTCAGCACCAGATGCAGGCCCATTATTGTCAGCCCAAAAGAGCCGTTGTAGTAATTTATTCCCAATTTCACTGTAACTATTGAAGCGCTTTATTATCTGTTTCAATTTGGCTGCAAATAAATTCAATTTTTGAGGAGATGGGTGTGAACAATTAGGGTGTTTTGTGGGTTTGAGGAGAGAAGGGTGGTGAAGGTGAGAGGAGAAAGGTGGGTGTCTCCATGGATGAGGGGTCCAAGTTATTCGAAGAGAGATGGGTTACTGGTGCTGTTGAGAGCAAATTGCAATTTTACCCCTCTGTTTTGTATCTTGTTTCACTTGAGACAACTCGGTTTTGATTTATTCAATAGCCCCTAGCCACTTTTGCAAACCAATGCAAGGAAAAGACTCCTTATTAGGGTATGTATTTAACCCAGAACTCGCCAGGCCGACTCGACCCGGTCCCGAAAGTCCAAGTCCGTAGGTCTGGTTCTCGAAGCCAAACCTAGGATGCCGAAACAAGAAACCAACCTGCATATTTAGTGTCAATTACTTGTATAAGACATGTATAAAGCAATTTTTTGAATTAAGAAGTCAATCGACTGATATGCAAGTAGACCCATTCCGAACCCATCTAAACCTGTATGCCCATAGAGTAAGACTAGGTAACTGATTTGGACTAGGTCTGGCCCTGATCAAGTCAAGTTTTTTGACCTTCTTAAATAGCATTCACAAAATGTTGGAAAAAACAAAACATAGTTTTGCCCCTATAATTGATATCTTGTTTAACTTGGCCCAATAGTGTTATTCATTTCTATGCTATTCCTTTTACTAGTTTGAAATTGCCATACACTATCAAAGAAATACTGAAACTAAGGTAAGAAGCCACATTCGCCTTATTTTGAGTTTTCAATAAGCCATTCCAACACTCATCAAATCGACTTCCTGCGAGAAAGAAGCTTTGTGAGAAACTAGTTTTTGGTGCTAGAAGGAGGGCACAACATAACTAACTTGAAGTTATGGCACCAACGAGAAGAAGAAATGATAAAATCTAGGATGATGGTGAAATCTTGAATAACATTGAATGAAAGGCCAAATGGTTAGGACGTAACTCAAAATGCACCAAGAATTGGCCAAGATAATGGTCAAAGCCTATATAGGCCCAATCAAAATAATTTTTACAAGGTTGGTCAATCAAGTGGCCACGAGAACTTAAATATTCAAAGCTTGATGTATAAATAGTAAAGTCTATGTCAGATCTAAATGCAAAAGAAACTAGTGAATTCATAAACATGATGAGAAATGTAATTGAATCCTCTCATTCACATGCATCGATGTCAAATCTTAAGGGAGCAAAAGTACCAAGGATTAGCCAGGAGATTGCAGGAAATGTGAATCCAACTCAGGCATACCATAATATTGTATTCGATAGTGGCATGTGTGAGTTAGGGATCGAGTAACCTTTTTCTTTTCTTTTCTGAACAAATAGTATTGTTTACAAAGAGCAGGAAGCAATGAGGTCTACAGCTTTACCATGAAAGACGAGAAACCTAATCAGGGATAGTACCAATGACTGGCATTACCATGCATGAGACAGGTCAATGAAGACTATGACTAGCATTACCATATAGGAGATGGATCATAGTGTCATTTTAAAAAGTGATAAATACTAGCCCCAATTTTATAGCCTAAGTCGTAGGTGTTGGTGAGGTATTGGTGAGGCATTAGTGAGATATGATTATCCTTTTGCATAATCACAGTGTTGGCAGCATGGTTATTCTCATTGGCCTTTACATTAACATTGTTTACACTTTTACGTTGTTGAAGCATGCTTACCTTAAATGCTTTACTGTCATGAATAACATGTTCATCCATATCATGTAGCACTTAGACTCTCTTTTAGCTTTATGTTTATCATTTGACCGTATATTTTTCTTCTTTATTTTCTCATGCGTGGTTTTGTAGATGCGGAGGCCGGATTCGAGCATCCTTATATGCTTATATATATGTATGTTTTGATGCTATAAAATGTATGGCAGGGGAACATAGAAGTTAGAATTGTTGCTCATATGTTATTTTGTAGCAACAAGAACATATTGTAACTTCATATTCTTAGTTATTTTTGTCAAGCAGATAGCTTGAGGTGATGTACATGTAAATTGGTCATTTACTTTGTATAAATGTTGATTTCATATAGTGTTGGCATGGCCCTTTCTATTTTCTTTTAATGTAGTTTATACAAATATTTTAGGACAGTATATTTATATATGTACTATTGTTGCACAACTCTAATGTGATTGCTATATATAGATGAGTAATATTGCCCTGCAGTTGTGATAAAATGTTTTAGTTACGATGATGGCTTAGAAATATTTTTCGTTTCTTTTTTTTTTCTTTTCTTTTCTTTTTTCTTTCTTCTTTTCTTTTCATCTCACGATCCTCGGGTCACGGATTTTGGGATGCGATAGTTCAAAGCCTATAATGTACCATTGGAAAGATATTTTAATTATCTACAACTTTTATGTTTTCAAAAAAAGCCAATTCAAAGCATAAGAGTTCCAAAAAGGGTATAGAAATTTATTTGTCCAACGGTTGGATAACCAATAGACAAAGCGTCGAACAATGTCATGCTAGTAAGTACATTTTAAGCTAAAAAAGTCAATATGTATTTCATATATACGTAAATTCATGGCAGAGAAGGAGGAGAGAGAGTATGAGTAGTCTCAGCGTGGGTTCTACGAGCTCGTGGGTTCTACGAGCTCGTGCCTTCATCCGCAGAAAATAATAACATTTTTGAAGTCTATGTCATGCGATGATCATTTTGATGTAAGTTTCTCATCCTCGTTTTCTTATTGATCTTGTATCAATTTTTGTGCCAAATTGTTTTGTCTAAATAAAGTTGAAAATCTTATTCTTTACGTCTCATGGATCATTTCTTATTATAGGTTTATCATTTTGGGAGTTTTGAGTCAATTTCATCACATTTCATTGGTCGTTTGGCTTTGAGGTAAATATATTTCTTACTCACCATTGCGATGGCTATAATTTGGTATAATTTTTATCATTTTGT
>MKEJ01002357.1:0-14060 GCA_001753735.1 Embelia ribes
GTGTGTGTGTGTGTGTGTCTATAACATATTTAGTATCTAGTTTTTCAATTTCCATGTGTTAACAAACAGATTATGTAGATTATGTGGATGCATATACTTCATAAAGACACCCTAGTGGTAGGAGTTCATAAAAAAACAGCCTTTCGAGTACCGCTAACGAGCAGCTCGTTGAGAGCTTGTTCCGAGTTTGGATAACAAAAGCTTTACTGCACTTTGCATGACTCGGCTCCTTTTGCTCTAAAGCTTTTTATATATTTGTTATTAAATACGTATTTATATATATTTTTTTGATTGTATATATGTAACCTTTCTATTCTATACACATGTGAGTTAAAAGAAGCTCGTTCTGTAGTTCTGTGCTTTAACCACTTCGGGGAGAGTCTGTGTTAGCATTTTAAGCAAACTGGTTTTTAATTCGTTTACAGTGGGAGAAATAGAAAAAAGAAAATGGAAGCAGAAATTTTCCCAAAAAAAAAAAAAATGAAGCTCGAAACGCGGTTTTAAAAATATAAAGAAAATTGGAATAGATGATATTAAATATATTTTAATAAATAATTTGACTCTATTTAAAAATTAGTAAGCAATGTTAAAAAATTACAAATATGGTTATACGTTATAAAATATAATCCTTTTAGAAATGTTATAAATAGTATTATTATTATAAATTAAGAATTTTTTTGCGAGTTTTCTAATAGTAAGAAAACCCATTAGAACCGAGTTTACGGTACTCACCTAGAAAACGAAAAAATTTCGTATGAAAAATAGTTTCGGAAAAAAATGAGTTTTTCGAATGATAGTGAAATTTCGATTATTATTGTTAGGTTTAGCTGATTATATGAAGACGATTGAAATTTATTAAAGCTTTGAAGAACTGAGCTCAGCATGAAATCGTGCTCAACATTGTATGGTGAGCCCGAGCTCAAGGGTAACTGTCCAGCTTATGGTGATGTTGGGCCAGAGCTTGGGTTCGGATTGTCTTGCTTACAACCAAAGTTTTAAATAACGGTAGCGCCTGTTGTAATTGTAACGGTGGTGATGTAATGGTTTTGAGGTGTAATGGGTATAACATAACGGTTGCGGAAAATGAAATTGCAAATATTTTTTTAACTTCGCTCGACTCATCTAAATTTCAATATCGAGTATTATTTATACCATAGAATTATATTTTTAATAGTTTCATTAATTTTTTATGTCTCTAATCGACCTTAATGGTTTTGAAAGAATTTCATTTTTCAACTTATTTAATACTTTTTTATTTGAATATTTTTCACGTGCTGGAGACTTAGAGTCATAAAAGATCAAAGATCTTGTTTCTATACAATACAAATTTTATCAAAGAGGATCACAATAATAATTTACATTAAAGAGGGAAAATAATATCAAATATAAATATTAAACCCGTGAAATTTTACATCCAAAAGGAATAACGTGGAACATCATAATTTTCTTCTTGATTTTGACTACTAGTGCCTTCCCGTGCGGTAGGAAATATGTATGAAAAATAAAATTCTCCTTCCGCAGGATCTTGTTGCCTCCCTATCAAATGACTCGGCTGAGAAAACGGAAGTTGCGGTTGCACAAAGCCGTCATAACTGACTCTTTGTATAGTATTTGATAATAAATAATCCCCTCGTATGCTATTAGCACAAGGCATATGACTGGAAGAAGTGAGATACATACTCAGTGGGATACATACTCGGTGGATAACAATAACCTTGACTATCACCACTAAAAGACGGTGCACTTCCAACGAAACCATATTCTCCAAAACTAGACATTCCTTGACTTGAGAAACTCCCTGAAGACTCATCATAACATCTCAAAATTTTCCTTTCCTTCTTCTTGTCTCGTGTATAAATATTGTTAAGCATTGTTAATTTTTTTTTAACACGAGGTATGAGATCTCCAAGGACAAAATCATTCACTTACATCATGTAAACCAAAATTCCACCAAAATTATCATCATATCTCATACTTGTATGATTATATGTCATGCCCTGAATTTTAGCAAACCCGGGAACACGACCCTAAATAAAAAGAAAGGATAAGTAACAATGATAAAATAAATAACCAATGCTACCCATGTGAATCCTCCAAAGTCCCAAATATACATAATACTACAATACCCGCAATATTCATGACTATAGGATACATAATACATCATCGAGCTACATGCTCGCCCCAAATAAAAAGAAAA
This sequence comes from Embelia ribes, assembly GCA_001753735.1. Classification (NCBI taxonomy): domain Eukaryota; kingdom Viridiplantae; phylum Streptophyta; class Magnoliopsida; order Ericales; family Primulaceae; genus Embelia; species Embelia ribes. Next base: position 2,198 of record MKEJ01002357.1, read on the forward strand.
GAAAACTCTTATACATACCAATGCCTACACAAGAACTGAGAGGATCTCACTAAAGGTCACCATACTCCGATCTCATACACCAAAAGTTTGTATGTCCAATGAGCTTCGAAGCTCCTGAATGCACCTACAAAACCTTATGGATAAAATATACAACAGGAGGAGATATACAGGTCAGATCCCCAACTAAAATAAAAGGAAGAGTCTACAAATATATGACCTATATAAAATATATAAAACAGTAAAGATATAGTCGAAAAAATCTTGATAAAAGGACAAGCAAGAAGTCTGTAGAGAGTACCTATTTACGCGGTCTTTGTTATGTATGCCATAACATATAGGGATATACTTATGTCTAAAGGAAACATTCCTTCCATATATGAGGTACTATCAGTCTATATACTTGCCTGTTGGCATAAAAATGGTATCTATCTTAATATACAATCCTAATATGCCACCTACTACCAAACCACTCCGCATCGCTAAAATCACCAACCTGCATATGAATTAACAATAATAATAATAATGTTAATATAACATGAAGATTCACCTATGAGTCTATGACTATAAAAGTAGTAGTGAAAAAAGGCTATGTACGTAGCTGAGAATACTCACATCACCAATTTCGCTATAATCAAATAAAGGCAATCAAGTGCCTATAATATGCAACTTGTCACACTCTGAATTCCAAGAAATCCAGGGGTGAGTGTTTTTCCTTTTTAAAGAAAAGAAAAAGAATAATATTTAGTTTTGAGAAAAATAAGAAAATACGAAAAATACATTAACCGGCAATCTCATCAACCACTCGGTCTACAGCATAACAATATCAGAGTTCGCATAAATGAAATCTATACTATAACTTACATATGGCCTTTATATTGAATCCAGATAAATATTTAGCCTGCATACAACTTTTATAACATCGCAAAGTAAACACCATATTAACTAAATACAATAGCGAAATGCGACAAATATTCAACATATTACACTATGTTCTAGCCTGAATAAAATATGTCACTAAAGGCTACAGTAGAGTATATTATGTCAAAGTATAACTATGCCTCGTGAAATACAACATATGAATGAGGCTTCAGAAAAATATACATCAAAATGAATTTTGCAACTATAGCATAGTGCTACCATATATACAATGTCACGCGTCCGGCTCAAGGATGACACTCATCAACATCCGGATCTATATAAATTTATGAGAAGATTTGTACGAGTTAGCCTTCCAAATATCAGGATATATGAGATGCAATTGCAGTTTCTCAAATGTAATAGATGTATCAAATAAGGTATGAATGCGATACAATGTATGCTAACACATGCACACCCACAACCCTCGCCACACACACCCGACCACGACTCAAATAACATATTGGGACTGTGTCTAAATCATTTTCAAACACTGTTATGACCCATCGCCCGTATGGTAATGCCTAATCATAACTTTCTTTGATCATTCGTCCGTATGGTAACGTCTAATCAAAGGTAAAATCTCTACACAGATTTCCTAACTTTCACGGTAAAGCGTCAAACCTTCTTTTTAAATTATTTTCCACGCAAAAATAGTCAATACTTGTCCCGAAAATAAAATAAAAAACCTCAATTCCCATGATATGTATTGCAACCTTTTAAGTCCAATAATGCACTATAAACACCCATTTTTCTTTTAAATTCAAAATGCATAAAAGGCATCGCCTTGATCACGCCACCGCATTTTCCACGCCATCGCATTTCTCATTTTATTATAAATTCCACACCACCGTATTTTCTACACTATTGCATTCTAAACATCGCATTTCCCATTTTTTTATAAAATCCATGCCACCACATTTATTTATAAAATCCGCGCCATTTTCCAAAAATACAATTTCCAAACTCACTTGATAATGATGCAATGCCACATAATATTATGCAATGCAACAATATGAGTCATATTAAATTTTAAACACATGTTTATCAATTCAAAGCATTAATAATAACCGTACAAAAACATATAAACAACTAGAGCACATAAATACACAAATTACAAATAAGGTACAGCACGCAAACTCGCAAATATACTCTTATTTCGGAGACTACTCGTACCTAAAATGAAGCTGGATATATATATGTATAAAATTTCTATATACATCCATTCATCATTCAATATGTAAGAGAGAGATTAGTAATATTGTTATGAATGAATAATCCCTCTCATACGTTTAAATTGATGAGTGGATGTTTATAAAAATTTCCTACATATATGTATGTATAAAATCCATATCCTTAATCACCCCTATTCACAAAACTCTAAACACCTAGTTGTGCTTCTCATTAGAGAACTCAATCCCTTATGACGATAATGTCTGGGGACTTATTAGATAAACTACGACATTTCGAATACGCTTATATGGAATCCGATTAGTTTTTCTACATATAATTATATTGGAATTTTCTTATACTATAGTTTATCTGCCTACATATACAGGAAATTTTTATATATATTATTTGATGCATTGAGAACTAGAGGAGAAAAAATCAATGTTACCATATAAAAGTAAGAGAATTAATATCTAATACCCAAAATGCCCTTCATAGCTCTAGAAATTACCATCGCAAACATTACTTTATATATATATAACTCTACTCTAAAAGTGTGAAGCTCATGAAATATTTCCTCATTTATCTATTCCAAATATATCCATTCATGAGCAAAAAAATTACATAAAATTTTTCACATATTTGAAGACAAAAATAAAAAAATAAAAAATAATAATTTGTTAAATTAAAGGCCATTAAGGTATTAAATACCTTACTCCACTGACAAAATATTATAATTTAATATTAAATTTTTATTTTGAAGTACAAAATATTTTTCAAATAAAGATGAATGGCATATATATGTGGCTTATACATAGGTGCGTGCATGAGAAAAAAAAATTAATAATGAAAATTAGGCTACCACAAATTCATTAAAAAATCATTAGAATTCATGATTAATACTGTAACAACTATCTTTCAACTCCACAAGGTACATATTATACATAATTTTTTATAATTAATTATGATTATTTTATGTAATTTATAATATGCAATACACTAAAAACGGAGTGGCGGCTTAGAATTGTGACACGTGTTAATTTTAATAAATTATTAGATAAAAATAAATTGAAAGGATTCAAGTTGTTATTGAATTATGAAAATTGTAACAATAAACTAATATGGTTTTATGTTTGTAACAGTAACACACATGTTTACTTTAATTACAAGTGAGTGAAAATTTTAAATTAGAAAAAAGTTATAAATTTTCAATTCATGTGTAATTAAAGTTACCTTAAAATTTTCAATTCATGTGTAATTAAAGTTACATGTTTTTAAGGTAATTAAAGTAACATGTATGTTGCTATTACAAACACAAAACCATATTAATGTTATTAATAAAGTTATATAAATGGTACTAATTTTATTAAAATATGACAACATTTCATATAATCAATTAAATTTGGATTACATAAATAAATTAAGAATTGAGTATTTAAAAATTACGCGCAATAAAATTATGACACTTATTTACTATATATCCATAGTTTTGAAATATACAAAATGATTTTACGATAATAATAATAAAATAATGGAAATAATCGTTACATTTTTATTATGACAACAATGATAATTATAAGTTAAGACATAAAAAAATAAAGGAATCTTTCTTTTATTTGAAAAGTAAGAAAAATAACTAAATTTTGACTATATCAAGAAATACAGTATGTGTAATGTATGTGTGATTCTTCTAGTATTAATAAATATATGAAGTAAGCTCTACATACATATATATCCAAAAACACTCTACCCAGAGGCCTATGCAAAATTTTAATCAAGGAGAGGCAAATATTCTATTTAGGTAAATAAATACTTAAAAACAAAAAATAATCAAAGAAAATCCATGAAACTAGTGTTAAGCACTGTAACCCACGATTACCACATCAACTCAAGAGAGATAAATGTTATCCAGAGCGAAGCAATACTTTTGTTAAGGGGGCACAAATTTGGATCAAATATGTGAACCAAGACTCTTGTTAAAGGGGCATAAATTTTAATCAAACATGCTATTCTATTTATAAATGAAGAAAAGAAATTTCACATAAAGTCATTTATTTGTTTTTGTAATCTTCTTCTCATTTATGTATAATGAAATACTTTTTCAACAAAAGAATTTTGATGAGGGTAAAAAGTACAATATTTATTACTCCGAAACAGATCCAAATCTAGAAATAGATATAGTAAATGAAAATATAAAAGATTACAACTATCATTAGAAAATTTGAACATAAAATAGGTACAAAAGTTTTAGAAAATTTGAATCTTAATATGTTATCAAACAAGGCTATATACTTACTAGCAATTGATAACATTATTTTTACAAATTAATCAATTATTATGCCTAAAAAATATAAGACTCATATCGAGATCAATGAAAGAAAATGCCAAAAGGTGAAAAAAGACTATTAAAATTCAAACCCACACACTTTAATACACAGAAAAAAAACTAACCATTAGGACAATCTACTACAAGATTTTATACTTAGCAAATATTTATTTTTTAAAAATATAGGAGGGAGGTAATTGTCACCTTTTGCCCTAAGGTAAGCCCGCCTATGACTCTACCATCTCCTTTGTATACCTTGGCTCGTTTGGCTGATGAGCAAAGTTAGTAGAGTCTTTAATAAATCAAAGCCAGAGTTTACTAATGAATTGTTCGGTTCATTTACATATAATGTAGTACATTTAATAAAAGTAATTTGGCATGTAATACATCCTAAATCGGAAGCAAAAAAAACCAAGGGCGATTGTCATACGAATCTCTTCAACATCACCTTGGGAGTTCTTCACTTGTCCAGAAATATCCGAATTGAACCGCAAATCCGCAAAAGTGGGAATAACTATAAACCCCCTTTCCTCATTTTTTTTCCGTACAATTACCATATTTTCTAGGGTACTACAATTACTATCATCATTACTCAATTTCTGAGTGCAAGGGTACGAACTAAAAAAGGACGCATTTAAAGGTCTATCTTCAACTAGGACGCTTCTGTGTTTACCAAAAGAGACAAAGAAAAGAGAATAACGAAGCTTCCAAATTGTATATACCAAAAGAGACGGAGAAAAGAGAACAACGAAGCTTCCAAATTTGAACAAGTACAAAGACAACACGAAAAGGTGGGCAATAATGTGATATGTATATCTTTGTCTGTAGGGATAAAAATATATATATGTATTTGTTTTGGATGTTACAGTGAGCTACAATCCTGAACAACAAAAATATCTAATATAACTAATTATAAAATTGTATTCACAATTTTTTATTAAAATATTTTATTTATGTGTCTATAATGTATTATATCAGCATTACCCTTTTGGGTGTTACAGGCATTTTCCCCTTTGCTTTTTGTGGTGAGGTTGAAAAAGAATGATACATTAACACCCCAAAGTTGTTAAACAACTTTTATTACTAGAATTTTACCGGAAATGGGGTAGTGACGTTTAGCTGATTAAAAAATAAAAATTCTATTTACACCACGAAAATAGTTAAAACTCATTTGATCACATGTTAATGGATCAGATGTATTATGTAGGCTTGTAAAGCAATCTGCTTTGTAACTTAGTTTCCGAATTTTATTAACTCTTTTTACGATTGATTAATTCTTTGAGATTGGATTATCTGGAAAATTATTATTTCAAACCATTAGTATAGACAACTGATGTGAGCCTAAAATTGAATTCAAGGGTAATAAAAAGTGTCAGTGGATAAATACTTAAATGAATATTTGCTTGTTTAACATACAAACAATATCGATCAACTTAAAAAAGTGGTTGATGAGGGGTTAACATTGCATCATATAAAAGAATTTGTACCAGTGACGTAGTTGACTTTCTGATAAGTTAATACATCTCAGTGTTTATATATATATATATATATATCCTGTTAGAGATATATAGTTTGTGGATTTAATATTACTTAGATTGAATCAATCATCAAGCTACATCTTGTCTAGCGAATTTTGACTTTAACTTGCTCAAAATAGTAAATAGGATAATAAGCTTTATAAAAAATAAAATAAAAAAGCAAAGTAAGATTATTAGTGGCTCTAAAAGATAGTAATTTCTAAAATCTGATGACAATATCAAGTCAATAACCTTAATAGTTTTCTCAGCCAAACAAAGGAGAAAAGAAAAAGTGAAGAGAAATAAATAGAAGTTAGAAGAATTTCTATTAGCACAATATTAGATAGTATTATCATTTTGAGGTCAACTTAACACATACTAAATTGTATACAATATATTTCAGCACCTCCCATAAATTTTTAAGCCTCTTATAAAAATTTCTATGATATTAAGCATCCCCTATCTTTAATTCATGCCTTGTGCTAATTAAGCTTTATTTATGCTAAAGTGCCCATGGTTTTTTTATCAAAACTTTTTGTGCTCTCCATAGTTGAATTGCAATACTATTCGCAGTGCTGCGCAAAATTCTATCATCATCACCGATAGTATTATCTATTATAGGTATAGCTACCAATAACATCAGTAAAAATTCTTCTGACAATGATAAATGGTAACCCTCAAATTACTATCACTATTATCGGTGTTGTTACCATTGGATGCACTGTTACCACCGATAGTATTATTAGTACACAATTTTTTAATTTAAATATATTTTTTTATTTTTATGATGTTAAATATATTATATTTTCTTTTATATTATATTTTTTTTATAATCAAAACTTAGTATGATATTCGAAAATATATTATATTTTCTTATATAATAACATTAAATATATGATAAAACTTTTAATAATAATATTTGTAACTTTTTTATTTTATGTGTGTGATAAATTTTTATGAAAATGGTATTACGGCAGTATCATTTTATGATAGTTAAGCTTAAAAACTACCACTGGTAATAGTGCAATTATCATTTTACGTATTAGTTGGTTGGTGTTTTGAAAATACCATATAATGTGGTATGATACATGAGAGAATGATAATTTATACCATTGTCACCGGTGATCAGCTCTAACTATTTGTCCTAAATTTCAAGCAAAGTGATCAATTTGCACATCACTGTTCATCCCAAAATTTTAAAGAAAAGTGACAAAATTGCTCATCTTTGTATTTGCTTTTCCTAATATTTAAAAGTCTAACATGCTCAAAAACAATACAAATGGTGTTCAAATGACCAATTCACTAAATGAACCACATATAGGCCACTCGATACAATTTCCATCATTAGGATAATTTTTGTGAAACTATTTAAAATTCGGAGGGTGTTATGTTAAAATTAAAACTAAGTGAATATTCTTGCAGTCAACACTTTAATTAGTGATAATAATGAAGCTTTTAATGGTGTTTAATAGATCTAGTTAGAGTTACCTCTCGGTCAAACTTATTTTTGTATACTAGTGTAACTGTCATTCAAAGGCATTTCTTTCACCATTGTAAAGCTTAATTACAGAAATAATTCTTATATATACAGTTTAAATACAAATTCAATTTGATCTTTTTGTACTTTCAATTGTAACAATAATTTTCCATGTTTTAGACAGCGGCAAACTTGGTCTCTATCAGGGCCCAAATGTCATCCTTATCCATAAATATCCATAATTTGACACTTATGATTTGATTGATCAGTTTTTAAGTTTATTATTTGATTGTTAGATTTGAGCTTTTACGTCTAGATTTCTATGCGGATTTGCAATTCTTGTGACACGAAGCTATTCTCAAATTACGCTCGAGTGTATTCATCTGAACATTTTGTCTCCAATCTTCTCTCATCCCTAATACGACCACCACGATAGTAATTTTGAAATTAAAATTTACCAAAAGTATTGTATTTTCCAATATTCAGGGACCAAATCCTATCCCTTTTTAAAAGCTTTCACAAGTAGTTATTAAACTGAAACTAAGAGTACCAAGTAGAACTTTAGTCCAAACTATGGACACCATTACTGTAGTTTAATCTCCCCTCGTATATATTTCAGCTCCCGCCGCTGCCTTTTCCATCTTCCATTCCACCTCAACCTCTCTCTCTCTCTCTCTCTCTCTCTATATATATATATATATATATATATATATTCTATCTCTCTCTGTTTATACATACATATCTCTTTATCTATCTGTCTCGCTAATGTCTCCAATCACCGCAGCCATGTACAACAATGTAGACGAAGAAGACGATTCGCCGAACCAGCCGCTGCTCCCTCAGTCTCTCCTCAGATCGTCGTCCAACGCCACGTCACAGGTCGCCATCGTCGGCTCCAATGTCTGCGCCATCGAAAGCCTCGACTACGAGTACTCTCTCTCTCTCTCTCTCTTTCTAGTGATTACTCATACTTGCTTGTGTATGTATGTACGTATGTATCAGTATCACTGTACTGAAATTGAGTGTCTAATTTAGTTGATTCTGTGAATTGGGGGCTTATATTGCGAGTCAGCCCACACTCTAGATAACTTTAGGCACTCCAACCAGATCTCTAAATTTTAACACCCATAAGTTTGCTAGGGGCTACAGACCCCATAAGTTTTTAGTGTCAAAATTTTTGTGTGAACTTTTGTACTTATAATTTTAATTTTAAATTTTCATGGTAATTTTTTTTATGTAGTTTCCACTCCCCTATGAATTTTATACTTGTATACCCTTGGTTTGCCTCCTTCCTTGAACTTTAGATTAGAGAATGAGATAAGGGGAATGTTTAAATAAAACTAGGATGAACACTAGTACCTGAGTTCATATCCTCTACCCTTTTATTGTGTCTCTTCTATGCCCCCTTTCTATTTTTGGTATACTAAATAAATTAACTTAAAAATAACTCTTTAACATCATTACACGTCTTCCAAATATTGAAACACAATCTCAATTTATTATAACACTCTATAATTTCAACTTCCTAATTCCTTTGAGTATATAAATAAAAAATGAAGGTTATATTGCTTTTGTATTGTAAGATTTACAACTTGATAAACATTTAATGATATTAAGAATCATTTTACGTGTCGTAAGTTAATTCATTTAGGATTTTGGAACCAAAAACACCAAGGGGCATGGAAGGGGCACAATGAAGGGGTCTAGAATTCGGACTCCTAGTACTCCTAATAATGGCAAACCTCCTCTTTTTTAGTGGATTAAATATTTATGTTGGCAGTAGGATACCAGTGACTTTAATCTCTAAAATTTAGGATAAGGGCTAATTTGGGGACCCTGGTGTGAGTGCCCTTGCGGTTGGCTGAATGTTTATGTATCTATACTACTGAACTGCAATTGAGTGACTAATTAAGTTAATTTGGTCTGAAATTACTAAAATATTCCCCTCCAGGAATTTAATTATGATAATACTAATTCAGCTCGCCAACTCACTATGGAATTGGATATCCGCGAGGAAGGGATTGAATATCAGTACTTATTGGGACATATTTGTTTCAGCTGGCTAACTTTATAATTATGTAATATACCTCCAAAAATAGGTTTGGCCGAAGTGGCAGAACTGAATCCTGAACTGATTTAACTGAATTTGCTATTGCTTTTTGGAAGGGTAATGGTGTTTGACAGAGAAAAAATGACTAGTTCCAATATCTGGTTTTGCTTTTCAAGTGTGTTTTTAGAAAACATTGAAGGTATTTTAAAAGCTAACTAATTCTGTTTTTTTTGTCATTAGTTACAAGAATAACCTAAAAATTACGTTCCCAGTACATATAATAAAATAATTTTTTGACACGTTTACCAAACACGACACTACTTCTCAAAATAAATTTCGAAATTTATTTATCAAAAACTGTGATGGCATAACTATCAGAATCAACTTACAAAAGCATCCTTGATAAGTAGATTCTGAAACATACCAGCATTGCCAAGCTAAGGACTTACCCATCCCTCCCCTAAGGATAGAGTAGTCCCATTTTTGAGACTGAAATGGTCCTGAGTAGAAAAATGAGACAAAGGACTAGACGGTACCAGCAGTCAAATGCAGCATGGTCATGCGAAATAAATGTCCATAGATTGCAGTGCATTCACTGTGTATGCATCTCTATCACTCTACTGAGTTGAGTGTTTGATTGAGCTTTTTTTTTTGTGAATTGGGTTAAGGATTGTGGAGAATGATTTCTTCAAGCAAGATTGGAGGAGAAGAAGCCCGATCCAGATATGCCAGTACATATTCATGAAGTGGTTGTTGTGCTTTATCATAGGAATAATTGTCGGCTTGATAGGTTTCGCCAACAATCTTGCCGTCGAAAATATTGCTGGTATGAAGTTTGTGGTCACCTCCAACATGATGTATTCTAAACAGTAAGCATTGATTTAAACTGACTTTTTATTTCTCTATATTGTTGATTTTGCAAGCAAACATCACCAATTTGAACTTTATATCCTTGATACAGTTTGTGGTTCTGTGTCTGCATGTCTTCATTTGTTATTATTTTAGAATACACGAGTTTCTCACCTTTTTTTTTTGTAGCTATTTGGCGGCGTTTTTCGTATTCTCTGTTTCCAATTTAGTGCTCACATTATTCTCGAGTGTGATTACGGCATTTGGATCACCGGAGGCTGCTGGATCAGGGATACCAGAAGTGAAGGCCTACTTAAATGGCGTGGATGCTCCGGGAATATTTTCTATGCGCAGTCTTGTTGTTAAGGTACATTGAGCTTTTTGTGAATGGGTTAAGTCTATATCAGGATTTGGTATTTGTAGATCGACACCAATGATGCCCTCAATAAAAGGATGGGTAATGGTTACATGAAAATTTTGATCATGCATGCAAAACCTAGTCTGGAATATCAAGGAAATGGCTTGAGAAGATGACAAATTAATGTCTAATTATAAAGTGGGTTGAGTATTATGAGAAGACATAAACTTTACAATTGGCATTGGAGCATTATAGATGCATTCGTTAAACGTACGTTCAAATCGATAGCATTATCAACTTGATAATGATATTGGGAATAAGCAACACTAGATAGTACTGATTGGGTGGTTGGACTCGTGATATCGTAATTTATGATAGAATGAGATTTTTGATTGATTTGTTGGGCCAAATTTGATGTGAATTTGTTTTTACAGATTGTTGGTAGCATTACTGCTGTATCATCATCTCTCGAAATTGGTAAAGCAGGTCCCATGGTGCATACTGGCGCATGCGTGGCTGCATTGATGGGCCAGGGTGGGTCAAAGAAATACGGTTTTACATGCAGATGGTTACGCTATTTCAAGAATGATAGAGACAGACGAGATCTTGTGACCTGTGGTGCAGCTGCTGGTATAGCTGCTTCGTTTCGTGCACCAGTTGGTGGTGTGTTGTTTGCCCTTGAAGAAATGTCATCATGGTACTGTTAGTCAACTCGACACCTATTTATTCGTTGTTTTGTAGTTTTTTCAATTTCAAAGCTAATTTCTCTCATAATCAAGTCTCTTTTTGCAACTTCTACTCAAATGTCATTAGCCAATTCACGTCTCTGAAGTTTATCATGATGTTATTCTTTGCTTGCCTGATGGCACTTATTTTTCTTAGATTAAGTTGTGCAACTTTACCTCATCTCTCTCTCTCTCTCTCTTTTGGGACTATGTATATGGAGCCTTATTGGCCCGTCGCATTAACTAATCAGGGTGTCTAAGGCTTCTCCGACAATCTGGATTTTGAAAAAGAGGCTTTCTGTAGCTAAACTGAACCATTTGTCGGTTGATGATACCAATCTGATATGCCATACTTCTTAATTCAGGTGGAGAAGTGCACTTCTATGGAGAGCTTTCTTTACAACCGCTGTTGTGGCAATTGTGCTTCGCGGTCTTATTGATGTTTGTTATTCTGGCAAATGTGGGCTATTCGGTAC
>MKEJ01002371.1:0-17977 GCA_001753735.1 Embelia ribes
TGGGGGGGTTTTCAAGGGAAGGACTGTTCGTTGGGGCGTTTTGGGTTCGGTCCCAGGTGTCGGTAAGATCATTTTCGCCAATTTCGGTATATGGTATGTTTCTTCCGGAGGAGAGACTCAACAACTTCATGGAAATGAAAAACATGGTGGTGATAAATTTCTTCATTTTGGCTAGGATATAACAGTGTTACAAATCAAGCTTTAGGAGAGTATTTATAAAGCGCAAAAAAAATAAAAAAAAAAATAATAATAATAAAGGAATTCAATTTGTTATGGATTGTCATTATCCAATCACAAACTGGCTGTTTTATCATGTTTTTGAAAATTTAATTGGATAAACATCTATCCACAATTATGCACTTATTATTAACATAAAAGGAAATTGATAAAGTACAAGTTACCCATACAATCCCTTACAAAACTTGTATTAATTTAAACCGGATTTTCCACAGTAAAGCGAATACATATTTTTCACATGATTTATTTGCAATTTTGTATCAAAGCAAAAAAAAGTTTTGATAGCCTACGTAGCATTAGTTTGTAATAATATCAATTTTCAAATTTTACTCCTCAAAACAGCTTTAAAATATTATATTTAGTCAACAAATTTTAAAATTATTTTGATAAATAGTCTATTGTTTCGTAATAATGGATAAACCATTTTATTTTTATTTTTATTACAAAAATAAAAATAGACACAAAACTAAGATTATATTAATTAATCACAAATATTAATATATAATTAAATATATAATTGCTAAGAATCTGTGACCGCATAGCGCAGTGGATTAGCGCGTTTGACTTCGGATCAAAAGGTCGTGGGTTCGACTCCCACTGTGGTCGCCACGTCATACTTTTTTCTTTTTTGCTCCCCACTCCAGTCCATCTCCACCGTCGATCTCATTCCCAATCGAACGGCTGAAAACTCCTCTATATTGCTATTGTCCGACCACAGAGAACTGCAAACCCTTAACTATCTTCTCTCTCTCTCTCTCTCTCTCTCTCTCTCTCTCTGAGATCGGCTTCCACTCTACCAATCAACAGGTTCAATTTCACCTATAATTTTTCTAGTATTTATTGGGCATAATTTTTTGCTTCAAATTTAGACCTAGGGTTTTTTGCGTGGTCAATTTTTAGGTTATAGATATTAATTCTGCTTTTTTATGCTCTCGATTTCACCTTATTTGCTTAATTACGAGTTATAGAAACGAAAATTTGATTCTAATAGGGCTCAATTTCACCTCAAAATTTTCTAATTCTTTTTGGGCAAAATTTTTTTGAGACTTAGGTTTTTTTTCTTATGTGGGCCAATTTTTAGGTTATAAACAGTAGCTTTGCTTTGTTATGCCCTCGCTATAAAGTTAATATTTTAATTACACTTTATGAAAACGGAAAAAGGAGTCTTATGGGTTTCTTGATTGCAATTTAACTTTATATTTATTGGCTCTCCCATCATTGTTTTTTTGGCACCTAAATTTCAATCCCTGTACCTTAAACCTATGTTACCTGGAACGTGAATCGTTCTGGAATGTGTAATGAAAACGGAAACGTGGTACGCTATATATTGTAAAACGTGGTACGGTAAGGATAGTCTTCTATAGGTTACATTACCATATATGAGGCCACCATATTAAGTTTTGTAAAAGTCATAATCTAGTTAAATCTAGCTTAAATTTGTGTAATTGTTTTGAAAAATGAAATATAATTCTTTCAAACTTGAAATTAATAGAAATAACATCAATGTTTTATCCATAAACAAATTTTAATAGTGCAATTGTTTCGGATTGCCTTGGTTCGCTAAATTTGGCGATTTGGTACGAAGGTGTACCATATTTCGGAACATGTGTACCAATTCGCAATTTGTTAGGATATTAATGATTTCGGAAACATAGCCTTAAACATAAAAATAGAATTGGCAGCGAATGGTAGTATCATAATCATAGGGGATCACTATAGCAAACCCCTAGTTTTTAGGGGATTGAATAGAGTTCAGTTGGATTTAATCTTGAAAATTTGGATACTTAAATAGGGGAATGGCCACACCAGATCCCTTAACGTAGAAATGGAATTGGGGATGAATAGTAGTCTCCTAATCATAGGAGATCAGTGTAGGCAAGCCCTTATTTTTTAGGGGATTGAATAGAGTTCACTTGAATTTAATCTAAAATTTAGTATAGGGATTAGTTAGGAGCACTTTTTAGAAGTATGATTTGTTGTGGATTTGATTTTGTTTATTGTTCTAAAACTCAATAGTTCACTCTGCAGGTGTAAATTGGAGTAGCATTAGGTTCTTTCTTTATTTGAACTGCAAATTATCACTGAGAATTAGGGCAATAACGGGTTCTGCATGCTTCCCTAGTTACTAGTTGGAGCGAATTTCGGGTTCTTGACTAAAAATTGGGTTGAGTTCTGTGGGTTCTTTGGTTTTTGAGCCTGCTTAAATGGAAGAGACAGGGGATGGAGGTAGATACGCAGCTAATCCGTATCGTATAGGTCGTAATTTTGGCTCTTTACAACACTCGAAGCTCCAAGGAGGCGGCACTTCCTATCCCAAACATGGTGGTGGTCAGTTTCGTGGCTATGACGACGAGGATGAGGATATGGTTGAAGTAGAAGTAGAAGAAGATTATGATGACGATGATGATGAGATTGATGAGCACCGTGGTACCAGACAAATGCCCAATAGGGTGGGAAATCTAGATAAGGAAACAGACGATGAGAGTGACGAAGACGAATACGTGGGCAAACCGAGCAGGGGTAGCATGAGGAACGACGAGGATGAGTTGGAAAGGCACCAAAAGAAGCGGAAACTAAAGAGCTTGTTGTCAAGCTATGAGTTTGAGCCATCTACTTCAAAGCAAGGGCCTAGCATAGTTGATTGGACCGATTATGAGACATTTTTTCTTTTGGAAACTTGGGGTGATAAGTTTCTTAAAAGGGGGAGAAAGAGTCTTCTAGCCGAAGAGTGGCAAGAGGTTGCTGAAGAAGTATCTCACGAATCGAAAATTGAGAGGACGGAAGCTCAGTGTAGGAATCGTTTGGATACATTGAGAAAGAAGTACAAAAAGGAGAAGATGAAGTCGGGAAGTGGCGTTGCTAGCAAATGGGTGTATTTTAGGAAAATGGACTTTTTAATGTCGTCCCCTCCACAGAGGCAAAGCCTCTCATGTGGTATGGATTCAGGGGAGTACGTGTTTATGAACCCTAAAGCGTATTTGGACCTTGCTAATGGTATGGATGAATTGAGAGATAGTCCTTGCAATTCGGAATCTGGTGAAGGTGGGAATGATTGTGAGAAAGATGATGGAGCTTCCTTTAGATTGCTTGCGGATGCCATTGATAAATTTGGTGATATATATGAGAAGATCGAACATGGTAAAAGACAGCAAATGGTGGAGTTGGAAAATATGAGAATGGATTTCCAGAGGGAGTTGGAGGAGCAGAAAAGGCAGATTTTGGAGAGGGCCGAGGCAGAGATTGCAAGAATAAGGGAAAGTGGAGATGACGATAATGACCTCTCTACCGAGACTCTGAGTGAGTGATGTAAGGAAATTAGAAAATGAAAATAAATCTCTTTTCGTTAGTTCGCTTTGCCAGTGGCCTCATGTTGTTGTATTGGATATGAGCCTTGAGACCTCTGCTTTTTGCCTATTTTCCTCTCTTACTTACCAGGCAATTGCCAAGTGTAAGCATTAGGCTTAGATTATGTAAGCTATCTTTTTCATCTCGGTCCTGTTAGGCTTAGATTCTGTAAGCTATCTTTTTCATCTCGGTCCAGTTTATTGTACTTTGTTCGACGTGCTGTGTTTGTTCTTCGTATGAATATATTTTTGCTTCTGTTTCTGATGGTGTTAGCATCTTGAATTTAGATTTTTAAAGCAGAAAATATGTGAAACTAGTTGTTTGGTTTAGCAAATTATTAGTGGAACCGTACGGATATTATTGATGTGAAAATGACCTTGTCACTACCTTTGTTTCTCCTTTGCCATTTTAGCATGCAGTTTGGAAGTCTTTCAAGTAAAGAAGTAAGCATTTAAATGTTCGTTCATGAGGGTCGAATTACTTGTAGAAAAAATTATTAGTTGGTCATTCCTTCAATGGAATTGAGGTTGCACGCAATAAAAGGAAATGCTCAGCCTGGCAAAAACCCTTGTCCATGTCTGAATTCGGAATGATTTTCTTTAAAATTCATAATTTTATCTGCATAAATTAATAACGAATTTATTCGACTTGCGGGAAACCCCCACTCGACATATGAAAATTGTAGGGGACATATTGGACATCAAATAAGTAAAAACCTACAAGAACGCATGAAACAAAGTTTGAAATAAAACCCCAAAATTGATACAAAAAAATAAGAAATCAAGTCTGGAGACTTTGAGAGCCCCTATCTTAAAATATAAAAGATGAATCGGACATGACAATGGCTTCTATTACAAATCCTCTGAAACTGGATCCAGAGGACCGAGAATAATTTAACCACCAAGTACGTGAGTTGGCTTTGCAAGTCAAACAGTATCACTGGCAAGCACACCACGGTCTTAAATCAATGACCCCAAAAAATGTTCCAGATTCAACAAAAAAACCCAGTAGATCAAGAAAATCAGTTTCCTTCATTAAATAAGAGGGTCGACCAATTTACGCAGCACCTGGGGACGTGTCTGACTTTTCTGTTTCCATTGGTTCTCCACCTGTAGGTGGCACCTCAGAGCCAGCATTCTCATTTGGGCTAGCATCGGTATTTTCAGCTACTTGAGAAGGTGAAGCTGGTTCAGGTGTAGCTGGCTGGGCTGGCTTGGGTTTCGTCATTATCGGCCTACAAAATCTGCAAAAACATTGTTGGAAACACCAGTCAATATCAAAACCAGGTGCACAAAAAAGATGCACCTCCTTCCTTGCATGGTTTGGTATGAAGAAACAGAAAAACATGGAACGCCGATTTCTTTAGAAACATGTAGCAAATGAATATGATTGGGAAGGAAGAAATGACACTTGAAACTCATGAAAGGAGGTACAATTTCAACCATACAAAAGGACGATGAAATAAGAGAAATAAAAGACAGCATTGTTGTGGATGATCCTCTTACTGTTTGCATCGGAAAAGAATCTTGAAGAATTAAGCTCCATCTAACACCGGTGCTAACTACTTTATGCATTAGAGAATAGAGTTTGAGAGTTACTACTAAGTAAAAATTTTATACATCAAGCTTCACTAAATGATACATATGTCAAGATGAGAGAGTTACTACTAAGTAAAAATTTTATACATCAAGCTTGACTAAATGATACATATGTCAAGATGAGACGGAAAGTTAACTTGAAGGACTTGGAAAAGAAAGGAGAATATAATATTGAAGTCATTTACAGAAGCCTCGAACAATCAAATGAATCAAATGGATACCTGTCAAGAGCTTCAGCCTTCTTTCTAACATCAGCTGACAAGAGGACTGGAGTCGCATATTTGGGCAGTAGGTCCTGTTGCTGCTTTTTCTCCCTCAACCAAACTTCTGCTTCGACACATTCATTCAATACCTACCAAACAACCGCAATGAAATCAATATACCAAAGATGGAAATAAGTCCAAACCTACACATGCATGCATATAAGAGTGAGTTCGAACCTTTTGCTTCTCTGCCAACTCAATGTGATCAAACTTGGGATCGCTTGACATTGCAGCTTCTCTGTAACTATTGATGCAATAAATAAGTTGATCAATCACCGAGCCTCTTTCTGTATGTTCCTTATACCGCTCCTCGATGGGGCCACCTTGCTGCAGATTTCCAATATTGTCAATTATAGATTAAAAAAACCTCAAACTGGACAAGAAAATTAACAGTAAAAACCAACCTTCTTGAGCTCCTCCAGCTTGACAATGTAGACACCTTTGGTCTCATCCTCACCATCTTCATACAACCAATCTTCTGTCTGCTGGAGCTTACCTGAAAGCTCTTCCCTCTCTGGCTCAGTGACAAACTCCTGGTATTTGTCACAAAGCTGGAAGCAAAAAACCAATCGAGTTATAAAATCTCTAACTTTAATAGGCAATGATTTTATTAGAAGTCTTAATCCTACCTTGTTTCTCATATCATAAACATACGCCTCGACAGCATTCTTCTTTTCTTTGGTTTCTTCCATAACACGATCCTGCAAAGCCATTTCAAACTCTTTCTCCACTGCTTTCTGCACATCCGCACTAGACATTCCTCCATAAACAATCTCAGATACAGGAACATTGGACTTCTTCACCTTTATCTTTGGAGCGTCAACCTAGACAGCAGAAAATATAGCTGATTAACAACTATATCACTCTCCACACTGGTCTGCGTATTGCAGATAGATGAAGACACACAAAGCGACAAGCATGTATGATTCATACATATATCAAATTACTCCAGACATCAGTAACTAACAATAAAATTATGAAATGAAAGGATCATATCCTCTTTGATTAAAAAATGAGGTGGGAAAGAATGTAAAACTGAAAATTTTGTGTGATTATTATCGTAGGACCTGCCTAGAACTTTGGATGACCCAAATTGGGGGACATTATATTGTATTAATAGCGTGCATCATACCAAAAATTCAAGTTCAGCTTAAGCATTGGAGAAACATGCATGTCCCATAGAGAAATTCACAAAACTTAGCTTCCAATAAGTTAGTAGATAATATAACAGAAACATGACATACATAATGCCAATCTGCAAAATAGTTAACAAAGAGGCGATGGTCAGTCTAACCTTGGCATCTATTTCCATTTGGATGGGCTTCTCCCCCGACTCTTGGACACCATTCTCAGCTGTGGAGGCATCTGGTTTAGCATCATTCATATTAACATCAGTCTCGGAGGCAGGGGGAGCTTCATCTGCATCCATCTTACTTGTAGAGTCCTTAACAACCGGAACTTCAACTTCCTCCTCTTCTAACAGCTGATGATGTAGACAAGACATCAAACTTGTGTAATCTCATGATGAAAACAAAAGAAGTCCAAAAAACAACTCACTAGAACAAGAAGAAAGTAAAACATAAACTGTTCCAAAAACTTACAGTTGCAGAATCCACCGATACAATTCCATGCAAACTTAATCGAGCTTTCACCTTTAGCTTTGCACGTTCACCCTTAGTTGATTGAAATGGACCAATCTGCACAAAATTACAAAAACCAAGTCAAGTACATATCCTCTGATGCCAGGACACGTAAACTGTAGCATAAACTGTTCACGGATCTTACAGTGTAAGTGCTAATCTTTGCCGGTGCTAGCTGTTCAGTGACATCAGCATATTGAACGTCAATGGTGAAAGTTCCCGATCTATAAAATGTCAAAGCCTTGACACTAGGAATTGGATTTCCCTGGGGAAAAACAACAGTGCTTTGTTGATTTTCAGCACCTCCATTCTGAGCATCTGGGGCAGCACCTTTCCATGACAAAGCAATAGGAAAAGGAAAGCTCTCATTGACCTTGAAAAACAAACAGATGCTTGTCAAGCAGTGCAATAAAAGAGCCATGAGAGGGAAAAAAGCGACTGTAAAATCCATAGAGAAAGAAACTAGTATCAAAAAAATGGGAGAGCAAATTTTACCTGGAACTCCCTCACTTTAAATGTGGGACTCAGAATAGCACACTGCAAAGCACAACCTTTAGCAACACATTCACTAGCGTTCATTGTACGCCTTGGTTCTTTGCCAAAAAACTCTGTCAAGATTCTTATTATAGCAGGGACACGAGAACCAGAACCTACAACCTCAACCGAATGAATGTTCTCAACTGTGAGACCAGCTTCCGAAAGAGCCTTCTCTAGTGGTTTCCTCACGCGTTCTAATATGGGAATGCTAATTTGCTCGAACTCGTCCCTCTTGATGAAACCCCTGACATCTTTCTCTTCCATTAAACACTCTATATTCAGAGGTGCTTCCGGATTTGCACTTAAAATTTTCTTCAACTTTTCACAGGCAGCACGAAGCCTGAGGCAAGCCCTGGCATTCTGGAAGACATCAATCTTATACTCGTCCTTGAACTTTGCGGCAAAATGCTGGAACAAAGTTTCATCAAAATCTCTGCCACCTAAAGATCGATCGAATGAATGGGCCAAGACTTTGAGCTGGCCTTTCTTGAACCCAGCAATGCAAACCTGCATACTAGCATGCCCAATATCGACAAAAGCAACATTTAGCTGGTCACTTTCAGGTAAATCTGTTTTGTAAATCCCATATGCCAATGCAGTAGCAGTGGTCTCATGAAACAAACGAAGAGGGTGCAAACCCGCAATTGTAGCAGCATCCATGACAGCTCTTCTTTGAAGATCAGTGAAGTAAATAGGTATCCCGATACAGCAGTCCACAACTGCCGCATTCAAGTTCTTCTCTGCTATAATCTTCAAATCTGAGAACACCATTCCCAAGACTTGGGTGGGCGTAAAAGTCTTCATTTCTCCTAAATATTGAGCACGGATCAATGGGTATCCATCAGGGCCTTCAGTAACAGAAAATGGCAAGGCCTTGAGATCTCGTTGCAACTCAGGGTCTGAAAATGGGCGCCCAATCAACCTCTTAATCTGTGAAATTGTATTCTTTGGGTTCATCATACTTGACGCAGCCCCAGCTGTTCCAAGAAACCTTTGTTTTTCACCAAAACATACAACAGCCGGAGTTTCACGCTTGGACTCATCATTAAGTACAACATCTATACCCCTTTGCCTCGCAACAGCAACAACACCGCTCTCATTCCCAAAATCAAAACCAACCACACTCATTTTCTGAAGTAATTCCTTTCCACTCTCAAATCGCTCTACCAAGGAGAAAGTGTATCTTTCCTGTGAATGTGAACTTTCAATTCATTAAATGCTCAAAGCACAATATCAGCACAAGGTAAACCAAAACCTATTCCACAAAAGCGGCAAAACCCAAGGGAAAAAAGTAACCATTCCATACACTCAAAGGCAAATACATATTAAGCAAGAAAATGAAGAGTATATGATAACATAAACATCACTGGCAACAAAAATCCCAAAACGGAAACCCTGATTTTCTCTTGGTTCAATCAACACCTCACTCTATGAAGACACCTATTATAGCATTTATACATCACGCCTTCAATATGTATGATACTGTTTAAACATAGCATAAATTTCTTAAACTCACATTGAGATCATTCCCTAGATTTTAATTCCTGCTCAAACACTAAAATAGAAGCAAAAATCTAGGTAATGCTCACACCAGATTTATGGAAACTTGAAATTAGCATTGGGGATGACCAATGCTCCTCCACTTGAAGGTATCACAATAGCAAATTAGGAGATTCAAGGGTTGGTTTGGGAATTCCCTAAAATTCAAACTCAAAAATAGAGGCTAGAATATAGATAACACTCACCCACCTTCAGGGAATCCCAGCAGAGAACTAGGGGATTGAATAATATGAAATATACTGGTTTGAACATCCACTAAAATTTAAACCCTATAATTTAGAACATAGTGGCGCGTGGTATTTCCTTTACTAATCCCACACAGCAAACGTGCACGCACACGCACATGAATATATATGCATCCTAATGCATAAGGCTCCCGCATTACAGCATCTGGTAGGTTACGAAGTATGCAACCTTGCCCCTGATTATACGGAGGCTGTTTCGAGGGTACAAACCTATGACCCCAGATTGCAATGGTGGCGCACTTGAAACTATGAAATCTTCAAATTAGAATATTAAAAACTACAATATTAATTTCAGGAAAAGGTTAAACATGAACCAATTATGACATTCAGATGCCATGTAAACAATAAGCCAGCCACTAATGTTCGAGGTATAAAGATTAAATTTTTTATCACCATCCAGCCAAATAGCTCGGCAATTACTAATTCCACGCTAAAATAATCAAATAAATTAATAAAAATAACAACTCCAATCATTCGAAAACATTGCATAGTTACCTTAAGCTCACATTGCAATCATCAAAGAGAAATATTTTTCAAATCAGTACCAACTAGCACACACATACATATATCTACAAATCCATAGATCTGAGAACTGTAGAGAGAGGAAGAGATAGGCCCTGCGAGATTGTACCTTCGAGATGATGATGAATCGATGCAATTATGAGAGAGAGGCTTCCACAATCTGAAGCCCAGAGAGAGAGAGAGAGGGAGAGAGAGGGGTTTAGGGTTTGTACGAAATCGCAACAGTTTTATATTCAGTTCGTGGTTTAGCAGAGATGCGTATTTCTTCTAGAAATTTCCATCTTAACAACTAAATACTCCGTATCTTTTTTTATTTTTCTCCGCTTTTTCAATTGACTATAATATATTATTTAATTTTTTAATTTAACTGTTACAAATTATTTATTTATTTTAATTGACAACTATTATATTATATTTTATTAAAATTATCAAACGGAAAAAAATTTCTTACCATACTCACGGGAATTTAATCAGTTTTTGAATTTAAATCAATTAGCGAAGTCATCCAAACTTAGAAAATTTATTTATTACAAACTACGTTTTTTAATAAAATGGTTGAGTATATGTGAGTTTTAAACTATCATTAATGTTGATACCAGTTCAAAATGTGTTAATATCATGGTAATTGTATATACAAAATTTTTTAGCAAGTAATTTAATTGGGAAGTGATTAATATGGTCAAATAAAAAAATCTAATAATATATGGTGACCAATTGCAAAAATTTGAACTATTAGTGACTATTTGAAAATTAATTATAATATATGATGGTTTTTTGCATTTTATTATTTCTTGTATTTAGGGAAGTTTTTTTTTCTATTAAAACTGTACAATATTTGGCTAGCAAAGTTTTTTAATGAAGTTTATTTGTTGCTTTGTTTTAAATTAGTTTAAAGTTATGATCCGGATGCATACAGATTTTTTCTTGAATTGAAAAAAACTAACTTATTAGTTTAAAAACGTCAATAAGGTAAACATAAGAGCTTGTTTGATTGCGAACTCAAGATTTTGTACTGTTTTGCTTTAAAATTGAACTGCTTTACTTTTCACCACTTTTAGTTGCTGACATGCCTTACCATACTTTCACAGAAGGAACAATGTTATTAGTCCGTTTACTCAAAAGACTATAATCTCTAGTTAGTTACCGACATGCCTCGTAACCACGGACTATCGCTTCTAGTTAGTTACTGGCACGCCTCATAACCACAGAAAGCCGGACTATCGTTTCTAGTTAGTTACTGGCATGCCTCATAACCACGGAAAGCGACGATGTTACAGAGTCAATTTTGCCAGCGTACAATCAAATTCGTACAACATATTAGCAATCCACTGCTTTCATCCGCTAGCTGCATCATTTGATTTATTCACTTACTTGATTATCCTTTACTGGTCTCTCCGTTACTAAGTGCGAAGGATTTAACATTGCAATACTTGTCGGATATCGTGTTCATAAAATGTATTTCCATATTTGAAACGCGAGAATGAAGATGGAGGAATAAATAGCTATTTGACCCGTCCCCGATAACTAAATGTGATTCAAGGACAAAATGTCCAGAGCTTTTCTTATATTCAAAACATGTACCAATAAGGGGGAACTCAAAACTCTCTTAAAACCCAAAAATTGCATTTGAAGAGTAATTCACCTTTTAGGGATACAATAAAACCCAGATATATATACTCACAAGAAACATAAAATAGACAAGTAATTTATAAGTAACACCACGTACTGTCTAACTGATCATCACCAAATGAAAAGAAACTACAATATAGCAGCAAATCTAGATATTCTCTTCAAACCCTTGGGGAAAAAACTGGATTTCGGAGACCCTGAATTCATGCTATACAAGGCAAACTATTGAACAAATGAGAGAAACTTAACCTCAACAACGCAGCATTGCCGTCGATTGAAAATGGCAAATGCTAATTTAAGCAGCACCAGTAGCTGCCTCGGCATCCATTGGCTCTCCTGCAGGAGATGGCGCTTCCCCATTGGCTGCTCTGGCTTTCCCATTTGGACTAGAATCAGGGGCCTGAGGTTGCGTTTCGCTTCCTTGAGGTGGCGGTGCTGCTGCTTCAGGTTTAGCGGACTTGGGTTTAGGTTTTGTCATTATCGGCCTGCAGAACCTGAAAACAAGAAATTTGGAAGGAAAAAAAAGCAAGATTGATATGCTGCACGTAATGTACATGGTTGATATCGTTTCAAATAGAACCTATGGAGAGGAAAGCAGAAAACACTCGGTAATATTTAGCGCTTTTTAACTCCAAACTAATGCAACCCAAGAAGAAAAACCACCCAATTCTTTTTCCATTGTAAATTCAAGTTCTAAAATTAATAGCATGAGGAACTAATAGAAGAGAGTTCTGGATATCCAGCTAATATTACCATCCAAAAGTATAAAAAAGAAGATAGATGACATCCAGAAGTATTGAATGATCAAACTATATACCTATCCAGGGCCTCAGCCTTTCGTTTGATGTCAGCTGACCGCAGAACTGGAGAAGCATGCTTTGGTAGCAAGTCTTGTTGTTGTTTCTTCTCCCTCAGCCAAGCTTCAGCTTCGACACATTCATTCAGCACCTACCACGTAACCAAATGAAATCAACATATGACAACGATAAATTTGGGATATCTTACATACAAGAAAGGTGGAAAGAGAATTTCACACTTTTTGCTTCTCTGATAAATCGATGTGATCAAATTTAGGATCACTTGACATTGCAGCTTCTCTATAACTATTGACACAGTAGGCAAGTTGATCAATCACGGAGCCCCTCTCGGTATATTCTTTGTAACGCTCCTCAACAGGATCACCTTGCTGCAAAATTTCAATAATATTAAGTCAAACATCCTGTACATCAAGCAAACATGCCCGACCAACAACTTCGACAGTAAAACCAACCTTCTTAAGCTCCTCAAGCTTAGCAATATAGACACCTTTAGTCTCATCCTCACCCTCGTCATACAACCAATCTTCCACCTCCTGGAGTTTAGCAGAAAGCTGCTCCCTCTCCGAATCGATAACAAACTCTTGGTATTTGTCATAAAGCTGGAAAACAAACAGAAAACTGTAAAAAGTCGAATTTCTCTGCTCTTAATAGGTTATCTATATCACAGGTCACCGACTTACCTTGTTCCTCATGTCATAAACATATGATTCAACAGCATTCTTCTTTTCTTTGGTTTCTTCCATAACTCGATCCTGCAAAGCCATTTCAAATTCTTTCTCCACTGCCTTTTGCACATCAGCAGGAGCCATTCCCCCATAAACCACCTCTGATACAGGAATGTTCAATTTCTTCACCTTTTTCTTTGGAGCCTCAGTCTACATAACAAAATTAAAGAGTATCATACATAAGGAGAACAAACTTTACCTGTTCAACTTTTTTCTATTTTATTTTCTGATTAGAGAAGTGTTTCCCATAAACAAAGAAGTGCTTAAAAATGAAAGTATCAAAGTTACGGGAGATTGTACAATGTATACTGAGGAAAGCGTCACTATAACACAAGAGATTGCAAAAAAGAATTACATTGAAGCTAACCACAAAACTTTACAGCTAGACTCCTAAAGAGGCACTTTGATTGGCTACTACCGAAATAGTGGTCAAGTATCAAATCGATTTTCATAGCTGTTGATGCCTCTTGTCTTTCATTCGTATAGTAGTTTTCTTATGTATCAGTGTTAGTGAATGGAAGCCAGAATATCTCACTGATGGGAAAACAAAAGAAAGTTTGATGATATCCACATGTGTACAAATGCTACTAAGACGGGAAGCCAAGTCCTCACCTTGGAATCAGTTTCCATTTTAACAGGCTCATCTCTCGACTCTTGAACACCATTTTCAGCCCCAGAAAATTCTGATTTAGCATCTTGCATATTCACATCAGTTTCAGCAGCTGGGGCAGCAGTATCACTTGAAGCTTCGTCGGTCTCCATCTTACTAGTCCCTTTAACAACAGGAACTTTAACTTCTTCCTCTTCCAATAGCTGATATGTAAGCATGAAACATATTCATGGTTAGTTAGCACCATTGATACAGATCAAAGATGAATAGTGTACATAGTTTTGGTGACTCACGGTTGCTGAATCCACCATTACGATTCCATGCAGATTTAGGCGAACCTTAACCTTCAATTTTGCCCTTTCACTTTTAGTTGGTTGGATGGGACCAATCTGTAACAAATTTAAAATACCAGACAAGTTTAATATCTGAAATTGGGTATCTAGGAGAAAAGTCATCTTATAAGCACAGTAAATGGACAACTTACCGTATACGAGCTAATCTTTGCAGGTGCCTGCAGCTCATTGACATCAGCGTACTGAAAATCTAAAGTAAAAGTTCCTGATCTATAGAATGTAAGTGCCTTGATACTAGGAATTGGATTCCCTTTCGGGAACACGATAGTGGTTTGTTGATTTTCTGCACCGCCATTCTGAGTATCTGCAGCAGAAGCTTTCCATGATAGGGCAATGGAGAATGGAAGACTCTCATTGACCTTCATAAAAACAAACACTTGTTTATTTATAAGACAATCACAAATATTCAGATTAAGAAAAGAACAAGGCAATGAGAATGCAAAGACAGCTGAAAATCATACATCACAAGAAACTAATAAAGAAGAAACGGGCAATCCAAGGATTTAGAGGGAGTCTACCTGGAAATCTCGCACTTTGAAAGTTGGACTCAAAATTGCACATTCCAGGGCACATCCTCTAGCGACACATTCACTGGCATTCATGGTACGCCTTGGCTCTTTCCCAAAGAACTCGGTCAAAATCTTAATTATGGCAGGGACACGAGATCCAGAACCAACCACCTCAACTGAATGGATATTCTCAACTGTCAGTCCAGCTTCAGAAACTGCCTTCTCCAAAGGCTTCCTCACACGCCCCAGGATTGGAATACTAATTTGCTCAAACTCATCTCTCTTGATGAAACCCTTCACATCCTTCTCGTCCATCAAACACTCAATATTAAGAGGTGCTTCTGGATTTGCACTGAGGATTTTCTTTAACTTTTCACAGGCAGCGCGAAGCCGGAGGCAGGCCCTGGGATTCTGCAGCACATCAATCTTATATTCATCCTTGAACTTTGAAGCAAAATGCTGGAATAAAGTTTCATCGAAATCTCTGCCCCCTAAAGATCGATCAAATGAATGGGCCAAGATCTTGAGCTGACCCTTCTTGAAACCAGCAATACAGACCTGCATACTAGCATGCCCAATGTCAACGAAGGCAACATTCAGCTGGTCATTTTCGGGTAAATCTGTCTTGTAGATTCCGTAAGCCAAAGCAGTTGCAGTGGTCTCGTGAAACAAACGAAGAGGATGCAAACCAGCAATAGTAGCTGCATCCAGGACTGCTCTTCTTTGAGGATCAGTGAAATAAACCGGTATTCCAATACAACAATCAACAACAGCAGCGTTCAGATTCTTCTCTGCTATGGTCTTCAAATCTGAGAACACCATTGCCAAGACTTGGGTTGGCGTAAACATCCACATCTCTCCCAAATATTGAGCATGGATCAAAGGGTATCCATCAGGTCCTTCAGTAACGGAAAAAGGCAACGCCTTGATGTC
The DNA here is from genome assembly GCA_001753735.1 of Embelia ribes. Taxonomy (NCBI): domain Eukaryota; kingdom Viridiplantae; phylum Streptophyta; class Magnoliopsida; order Ericales; family Primulaceae; genus Embelia; species Embelia ribes. Next base: position 15,525 of record MKEJ01002371.1, read on the forward strand.
TCGTTGGAGCTCTGGATCCAAAAATGGGCGCCCAATCAACCTCTTTATCTGTGAAATAGTATTCTTTGGATTCATCATACTGGAAGCAGCGCCAGCTGTTCCAATGAACCTCTGCTTCTCACCGAAGCAAACAATAGCCGGAGTCTCTCGTTTGGACTCATCATTGAGTACAACATCTATTCCCCTTTGCCTTGCAACTGCTACAACACCACTCTCGTTCCCGAAATCAAAACCCACCACACTCATTTTTAGAAGAGGATTTTTTACCTTTGATGTGGCTAAAGTATCTCTAGTCTGAACACAAAGGGACATCATATGATTAGGTAACACAACTAAACAATAAATAATTTAAAATAACCCATAACCCGCGTCAATAATTATATACACACAGAACAATACTATCATCTCCACACTTTGGTCAATCAAAAGAGTGTGCAGTAGCGCTAATGAGAAGTCTTTGAAGAGGAGCCACACTTCCTCTATTTTCTCTACCCATCAAAATGAATTATAAGTTATATATGAACTGCAAAGTTTAACTTTTGAACTTCTACAAAAAGCCGTTAGCCTTAGGACATAAATTGGCACTTAGAGTGTTTTGGTCAGGTATTCAATTGGTTTTCGAATTATGGGTCACGAGTTCGTCCATTGCAAACAACATCTCTGGAGCCAGGGGTAAGGTTGCGTTCATCAAATCCTCCCATACCCCGCAATGCGGGATCTTTGTGCACTGAGACGCACATTTATGTATATATATAGTTCAATTTTTTTTCATAGCTCACTCTGTTACATAACTTTCCAAGATATGGAGAATAAAAGGAAAGATTATATATTTATATATATGTACAATCTAGTACATAACTCCCGCATTAGCAACGTGTCTGAGGAAGGAGAGGTAAAGTTTACTGATTTTGGAAAGCAGGGTTCAAATTACTCTTCAAAACTAAATTTTAAAACCTAGAAAAACTAGAAAAAAAGAATTTTCTAGAATTAGCCTTGTATTATTTACTATCTTAAACATAAATCACATATGACCTTATCCAATCGAAATCACATTAAAAAAACAAAAAGAACAGATCCGTAACATCCGAAAACAGATCCTTGACAAGAATAGTACACATAAATACATACACAAACGTGAAATCTCTTAACGAATTGAGCAAAAACAATATAGCATTCAATCTAGCAATTACCACACGGTGGAATTGTATATAGGGAGAGATATACACAGATCTGGGAATCCCTAGTGAAACAAATTAGACCTTACCTGAGAGCTTCAGAGGGGAGAATCGTCTCTCTCTCTCTGGAACTTCGCGTCTCGCGGTTCAGACTGTCGTTAGATATACTCAGAGAGAGAGAGAGAGAGAGAGAGAGAGAGAGTTGCTTTTTTGTTTTTCCGTTTTTTATTATTTGTTTATTTGGGTTTTGTGGTGGTCAGTGATAGCTAGCTAATCTATAAAATCATATTTTTTAAATCACCAAAACTTTGACAAATTTGTTGATATCCTCATATATTTTGGTTTCATTTATATATATATATATATATATATATGATGATGAGATTTGAGGTATGAAAAAAAAAACAGTATTGAAACGAGTTATTCACGAAAGCAAATTGTTTTTCCCAACCCTGCTCGCATGCCCACCTCCCGAGCCTACTATTCCCTCAAATTTTGATTTATTATTATTATTATTATTATATTTTTTTTGTAAATAATAATTTTTTAAACAAAAAAATTATACACAATATACTATTTAATAGATATTTTAGTAAATTTCTGAGCTATTTATTATAAATAATTTTAATTTCACTTTGTTCCGGGAAACTTTGGTGTAAACTGTAATGGACAACAGACCTCAAAGGGGCACAGTGTAATGTCAGAAACATCAGGGTGGTTTCTGAAATATTCAGAAACCTCATGAGGGCAAAGTGTAATTTACCCTTTATACAAGTGTGAAAAGTTGGAATATTAAGTAGTATGTTGTACTATATTAGCTTATATTTATTAACACGACTTTTAATAAATGAAGACCAAAGGTCGTATTTTAGCAATGGGAAGAATTAAAGTTGGATCAAGTGCCCCTGTCTCGCGCATTTATTTTTAAATAAATGAGAGATTAAAATTAAATTAATTTTTTAATTAAATTATATAAAAATATATTTTTTTAATCTTAACCAAGGTTTTAAAGAATTGATGAAAAAAATATTTACTTTTTGAACACAGAAATTGTAAATAATAATTTTTTTTTATTTAGAAATCTTTTATAGCATTTATAAAAAATATATAAAAACACAAAAAAATAAATAAATAATGTGTCACATTTATTATTCAAATTTTCTGAAATAAAAAAACAAATAAAAGAAACTGAGTGTATAGAAAGTCAGCCCCGAATGCTCTTTATAGTAACTAGTAGGATTTTAAATGGAAAATTAGCTGAGAGAGAGAGAGAGAGAG
>MKEJ01002382.1:0-10843 GCA_001753735.1 Embelia ribes
TAGGCTTGGTTCAGAAGAATATGACGGTAGTGCAATATCATAGGCAATTTATGAGCCTATTTCGTTACGCACCATAACTTGTCTCGATAAAGGAGCTACGTGTGAACAAGTTTGAGGATGGACTCAATCATGCTATTAAAAGCACTGTTGTTTTGGGCCTCCATAAGACTTACCAAGATTGCATAAGTGTGTCTATGAACATGGAGGCGAGTCTACTCGAGAGACAACAAGTTCTTGATGCTAGTCTTCCTAAGCCTCAGGGGCAGTTTTCTGATTCCCATTCCATTCAGGATTTTGAATTTATTTCAAGTAGTTGTGGTAGCAGTGGAGGTGATAGAAGTGTTGGTTGAAGTTCAAGTTTACATGTCGAAGGCGGAAGTGGTAGGAAGAGACCTTGAGATGCACACTTTTTTCCTTCACGTGGTGGGTATACTTAGCCTATATGTTCTTCTGCATCTAGCACACCAGTTCAGGGGTTGGGGTATTTTACTTGTGGCCAGTAGGGACACTTGGCTCACGATTGTTCTCACCCTCTGGTTTACCGTATATGTGGTTCAAAGGGGTATATGGATATTTTATATCGCTCAGCAGTATGTAGAAGGTGCGGTAGTAGGGGACATATGCAGGCACGTTGTCCCAAGGGTTTCACAGTAGCTAGCGGTTAAAATATATAGTTTTAAAAAAAATAAAAAGGGAAACAATGCTACTTCGCAGAATTGTTCAACTCATTCTATAACATAATAAATCTCAGTGCGCAAATTAAATATATGTATAGGTTGTATACAGTTCTATATCAACGCAAAAGTAAATGCCATAGTTTACAGAATAATAAGAAGTTGCTTGCTTGATCAACACCATAATAGTATATATTACAATATGTTCTTGCCTAATACAATACTAGCTACTTAAGGCAACAATATGAAGTAATACAATTGAGCAAAGTCCACAATGCCAATACACTCTGTCTCGAAAATAATACATCATGAATGGAGAGGTAACAATACAAAATAAATAAATCTAATGTAGCTTTAAAAGATATATATACATGCATCTATAAATGGCTTCAACGAGGTCCATCTCCCATCTTTGCACCTACAACACAATTATGATACAATATATAAAAGAAAAATATATGAGTTTTCCTACTGAATAATATGATAAATTTGATGCTATGTGGGTGGTGTCAATATGTGTAAGATGCAATATATAAGAGTGTATGCAATGTCTATGCTATACAAACTCGACATCGTTCAACTTCAACACTGTTCAACACCAACACTAACATTAATACCAACATCAACACCAACACTGACTCTACACAATACATAAGGTGGGAACTAGTGTCTCAACACATTCTATAATTCGCCTTCTTTGCAGGATGTGATTATTGACAAACTATCCTCGATCAGGTTTACCCACTTTCACGGTATGGCGCTGAGCCCTCTCTTTGCTTTCAATATATAAAAGATGACACTTTTCCCAAAAATAAATAGAAAATGACTCAAATTTCCTATGAATGCAACTCAACACAATTTCCAAAACCAACACTTTAAATCTTCTATTTTAAATCAACAACATTTTTGAATTCAACAATGCTTTGAGTTCCGATGCTTCAACACATTTTCAACTTCAAATCATTTCAACACGTTCAACACTTTCAACACTTTAAATACTTTCATCGCTTTCAATTTGAAAATTTCTCAACACATTGTAATTCATTTCTAACTTCTCATTCAAAGCCATTTCCATCAAATTCTAATTTTCATCAAAACAACGCTTTTACTCGAATATTGAAAATGCAATGCCAATCATGAATGAAAGGCACATAAGATATGTAAATTCATCATCAACGGCTACACATACTCATTAAACACTATGAAGTTCTATAACTAAGAATCCTCGAATACTACTCATAACAACACCATGAAAACATATCACTTACACATAAGGGTATACACACAAACTCATGCTTATATTATTATTTCATAGTCTACTCATACCTTAAACGATGCTAAACAACTCCGAGAGCAAATTGTCAAATTGCCCCAATTGACCTTCTTTTTTAACCCCAGGTTGGATTTATCTATTAAATTTGAATCACTTCAAACTTACAATTAAAGATGGTCTACTAAGCACGATGATAAAGAAAATTAACTTTTATTTCACATACCAACTAAGCACGAAAAATGAGGTAAAATAAACTAGTAAGACGAGGTTTATGACTTACCTTAAAATGCTCTCCATACTTCGGGGATCTAGAATCTAGCCTCAGTTTTCACTTCCAACCTCGGAAGCTCGGTGAAACCAAGCCTTTTTCTGTTCCAATTTCGTAGTTTCCCCTTTCTTTCTCCATGTGTTCTATTTTTGGGAAAAAATTATAAGCCAATTAGTATTCTTTTCATATCACTTGAAGTCTGATAAAAAGCAATTGGTTCGATCCAACCACTATTGGATCGATCTGATACTACTTTTGGATCATCTAATAGCTTCTGGATCGATCGGATTTGCAGGAATTTTTGGTCCAAACATTTTTGGATGAAAACTTCCAAAAATCTCCTAAATCACTCCTAGACACTAATAGAAGTGTTCTCCCACCTTTTTATTATCGTTTGAGTACTCAAAACTCATTTACGCTACTTTACGCATCTTTTGGCAAACTCCGACACAACATCGTTACTTTTCTTCTCTTCACAAAATCTAACTCTCGAATCCTCTAATCACTTCACAACACTCTTTTAATTATCTAAAACACATGGCATGCTATCCGAGTACCACCACGCACGTGCTAAACCTCACGAAGACACTACGTCTCGTAACTACACTATAACACAAATGTTACCAATAATGCAACAAATCGTCTTACTTCTATACTTTTATATACACATGAAGACTTTATACTATAGTACATGTGCTAACAACCATAAAATGCAATGCCTCATAACAACACATCAACACCAATGCCTCAAATCTTATGCTACATTTTATACTAATGCAACATGTCAACACCAAACAAATAATAACATTATTTATTTTAAAACAAAGAAATTTACTCGAAATTTTTGATACATTACAGGAATAGTCGGGGTCATCTCATGTCTTTACATCGCTTAGGGAGTCACACTATTGTCTTGTTCTTTGTCAACGGGTATCCTCATTCTTTTCGCCTTCAAGTTTAGTTCATAGAAATGTTGGCTTACTGTCTGATTAGTTTATGTCTTTAATCATCCAGGTGTTTTGCACTTTGGTTCCTTGCATTCGTCTAACAGGTCTTGCCAGTTCTTCGCTATTTAGACCAAGTTTATGAAATAGTCTTTTATCTTATGCGTTCACAACAACTAGATATCTCACTGCTTTGTTATTGATCACCACACAATTTATTTGTCGTTATCTTTTTTAGGTCCATCATTCGCCCATCCGCATCTGATTCACATGTTCCCATTAATTTGCCGATAATATTATCTCTCTAAATTCTACTCAGTTTAAGGTTCTCAAGTCTCATGATTCTTCTATGTTCGAGATTCACTTTCTTCTGGAAATTCACAGTTGATGGTATTCTGGAGAATATCATTCAATGTACTCCTTATGATATTATTTTCTATATTGGTATAATTCTATTTAATGATTAAACTTTTCCTCTTTGTTTTAGACTCTTTTATTGTTGTTCATAAATGTTAGCTTAATTAAGTCACTTTTGTTAAATTCATTCTCTTTCACCAAATGTCTCAATTTCTTGAATGGTCATCCTGTAACACTCCTAAAATTTGTAAAACATTTTTGTGAGCATAAATAATATTATTGATTGTTGTAATGATATTATTTATCTTTATTTGTTTCATTCATAGTCGTAATACATCTTTCATCATGGGAAATTGGATTCAGGAGTGGTGTTCATTGTTGTGGAGTGGTTAGGAAAATATTTTTGGTGAAGTTGGGTAGCAAGGTTGGGTGCCGGCACACCTACCATGGGTGCCGGTACACCCAGAGTTTGAAAAGCCCCTCAAGGTGGCATTGGAAGCCGTCACTCAAGAAAGGATGCCGGTACATACAAGTGTGCCTGTACATAGAACCCAAGTGCCGGCACCCAGTTAAAAAAAAAAAGTATTTTTTGACCCTTAAAACTTGGTCAAATGTTCACTTTATCATCATTTTTGAAAAAACGCAGTATATACATATAGAGAGTGGTGACTTGTAGCTCAAATCTTTTCGCCTTTCATCCATCTACCTCAAGAGCTCGATCGTTCTTAAAAAGTAGATTTTTAAGATTCTTGTTGCGAGAGTTATGTTTGACGTAAGTCTCGTCTTGTATTTTGTTCATTCATTATTTATTTATTTTTTATTTTTTGCCTTTTGGGTACATCAAAATAAACCTATTCAACTGCTTCTTGATGTCTCGTATGTTATCTTTTTGCATAGGTTCGAGTTGATTTCAGACCTGTTGCTAGATCATTCCGGAGGGGTTAAAAGAGGGCTTTTTGGGTATTGCAAAATCTTTCGGGGGTTCTCGGAGGCTTAAGAGGTACAAACATATTGCAAATAGCAAACTAAATATTGATAGTGTGTGCCTATCGACGTGTATAGGCGAAATATAAAGCGATGATATTATTAAAAAACCGAACAAAAAATATATGACTTTACTTAAACATTAGCTAGTAATCCATTGTATAATAATGTAATTAAGAAAATGGTTGTATCTACAAAAGAAATTACTACTTTATAGTAGTTTCTTTTTCTAATATATTAGAAAAGTTACAAATAGTGTTAATATTCCAGAAAAAAGATTAAATATGATTTATTTTTATTTTTTGAGTTTACTAGTAGAAAGGAGTTCGTGGAAACGAGTTCCAATACGAGTTGGGAAAACGAGAAAAATTTCATATCGAAAATGTTTTTCAGAAAACGAATGTCCCAAGTCAAAACAACTAATGTCGCAAGTCGAAATCTCCAAGATGAAAACAATTATTGGGGCAATCTTAAAGGTCTTTGGCTTCGTAATCATCCGGTTTTCCATGGACATGGGAACTACACAAATTTTGTAATTAGTCAAGATACACGTAAGCTAACTAGAGACCCGATTGAGAAAAAGAGTAACGAGCAGCAACCCTGGTTGAATATCACGAGAGCAGCCGTTCCTAGTAGTGGAAAAAAATGGTTATATAGAAAACAAAATATATTCGTTAGAAAATACTTTTCAGTGGGATTGTTAAAAATTTTTGAAGTCTAGTTGCAAGAATGTTGTGCTACATCGAATGTGCCCAAAATAATGCTTTTCAAAAGCACATGCTCAGCATTTGACTGAGAAATAACAAAAAATATCACGTGTTTTTTATTTTACAATAAAACAAAAAGGAACAAAGAGTAAACTATGGTGTCTGTAATAATCAAACTAATTGGTGTTGACTGTTCAGGTGTGAGGAAAAGATGACAAAACCGCTAGCCAGGACAGACGTATAAGTTTAATAAGGAGGGTTGCATCTATCCTTATAAATTTTTTGGGTAAAAATTTTTAGCGTAAATTTTTTATTTGTAATTTTTAGTATTAAATTTATATTATATATATATATATATATTTTTATGTAAATTCAGCTACAGTCATAAAAATTTATGCGCCTAGAAAGATAAACCAAACCTCTCTTCCACCTGGCAAGTCTCGTTACGAGGATGAGTCTCATTTTTAACTGTTGGATTTAAAAACAAAATCTCAAAGTAAAAACAAAAAAAGTTCAAACTTCTAATGTTGCTGTTCTTTCAGCAGGTTAAATTTTAAACGTAATATTTGTTGGAATTACTGAACAATAAAATAGATGGTGATTCGTTATTTTAGTAATTTTATATGCTCATAAGTTCTTTCCACAAAAATATTTGATTTGTGACTAGTCCTAAAATATGTAGTAAAATTTTATAACTAGCAAACACACTAAAAAACAGTGTAATTTTACCGATAAAGTAGCGGATATCAAATTTAGAGACTCCTACTGATTGGGTTGTCCTAAAAACTCACTAACTTACAATTCACTCTTCAAAGATTTAATCGGCTTGTCTATACTACTTCCTACTTCAAATTCTCCGTGGTTTTTCTTGATACAAGGGATTTAAGCTCTAAACTACAAAAACGAGATAAAATTAATAAATAAAAGCGACTTGCCCCAGATATTATTGAGTGTAATCTCGTACATTAAATTACAAGTATTAAATGTCGTGTATAATCCTATTTAATGAACTCCCTTTGTAAATTATTTATTAGTTCACTAGTGCGATATATCTTGTATGTTTTAACTTAGAGTATCATCGGGTAATCGTTAGATATTATAACTACGCCCAAGTAATCCTAGGCCGACTAGACAATTTAAAAATCTTAGAATTAATAATATAAATAGTTTTCAACTCTATCTCCATAAAAATCTAATTTTCTAACAAACTCAATTGGGTTGCCAATCCAAAACAACCATTAGGTCTAACATAGCTTTGAAAATATAATTTTTATTCCAACAAAAAAGTTTTGTGAAAAATCTAATGAAAACTCTCTACCAATTTACTCCGATTTAAGTTAGAAAGTTGTTCATTAAATAGAGATTATTCTGGTTAAATTGTTTAATACATAAATTTAATGCCTACATCAAATACCTTCATCATATCGGTGGCAAGCCTAAAACAATTAGCTACTCAAAGCTAAATTAATGAAAACAGACTTACATGTAGAAAACACACAAGAAAGTATGATTTCTAACTAATTCTAGCAATAACAAAGGAAAATAATAATTCTAGCAATGAGTTATAATGAAGAACAACTATTAAATTCATAAATCCCAAAAACACCAATTAAACTAATAAGCATTATAAATAAAGAATAATTAAATTAAATAAATAAGTAAAACTCACAAAAATATTAAAATAAAAAATAAAATTATTTGTTATCACCACAAAATTATTAGAATAAAGGAGTTAAAAAATATATATAATTGTAAAAAAAATAAGAAAATCGGAGTTGTTTTTGTCATTTCAGGTGCTGCCGCTGATGGGTTGTATACGAATTGTCAGAAAACTCGTGCGGCTAGCCTCTGTATCCTCTGCCGCAATGTGTATATAATATATATGTAGAGTTATAGACTATGAGACGAGGCATTAGGTTTATGTATGTAATATTATCTGACAGTAATGGAAAGTAAATTCTATGCATAGAAATAGAATTTTGCAAATAATAAATTTATAAAATTATTCATATAATTTTTATTAAAAGATTTTGATTCTGTAGTCAGAATTTTGCCTTCTACAATTTTATTATTTTTTATGGTATTAGATACCCCTATTCCGTGTATGTACGTACACTGCTGCCTTTTTTTTTCGTTTGTATTTTTCTTGTGGTGACTTTTTAGTCCAAGATTTGAGTAAATTTTAATTTTGGTCCCCGATTTTTCATTTGGTTTTCAAATGGATCCCTTAATTTGAGAATTTGCCCATTCGCACCACTTTAACAGTTTTACACCCTTTCACTATAAAATTCATAAGTAGAGTTAAGAATGTCCAAATTTATCACCGTCAGAACCGTTGGAAAAATCTTTCAATTATATATGCATCGATACCAAGTTTGGAGAAAAATATATTCTAATCAGCACCATAAATTTTTCAAACACTCGACAATGGTTTACAAAAAATTCGCTTCGCAAATCTTTACTTGAATTTGGGCTTAAAGCCATGCATTATTCATATTTTTATCTAAAACACAATAATTCTCATAATAGCACGATTATTCACATATTATGCATTAATTTCGCTTTAAGAACGATAAATAAATTATTTTAATGTCCTAAATATATGACTTTTCAAACCCAATCACACCCCTACCTAACACATTGCTAGTCTCTAGCGATTCAAACATCTTGAATGTATGCAACTATTAACACCATGCAACTCCAAAGAATAAATAAAATAAGATAAAAACAAAATAAAAGAAAAACATCTCTAATGGATGATTAAAAAAAAAAACAACTCGCTTTTGTAGAAATCATGAATGCATTTAGAATATGCATCAAGCCTTTAAACCCTTAGGTGTCCCTAATGAATGAGTTATAGTCTCATGAGGGTTACCAGGATGATATTTATAAACACAGTAAAAACAAATTCCAATTTTTAACAATGGGACTCATGAAAATAAATTAATTGAATTGTTGCTTAATTTGAACAATTAAACCAATCCATAACCTTAAATCCAAGTGGACACAATCTTTAACTAAATGAATTATATCATTTAAGTTCAACCACTCGAAAACTTAAATTTTGCCAGGACGAATTCTCTTATAGACTAAAAAGATTACATATGAACTCAATTCTTATCCATAATTCAACTCAAAATAGTTAAGGTTGCATATAAACAGTTATATACTAACCACAATGTCTTATTAAACGACATTCATTCTCAGTATTTTTCACCATTTTTCTCGTGTAACACTCCATTATAATTTTGATGACAAATTACTTTTTTTTATATCCAACCAAAACACCCCTTTTTAATTATTATTTATTTTTTCTACCATCGGTAGACTCATTGGTCTCTTTTATGACCTCCAACTCATAAGTTTGGAATTAAATTTAACTTTTAAATTTAAGCATTTATAGGCATTTAAGCAATCCTTTTTGAAAAAATTAATTTCAATAGTTTTTTTCTTTCAAAAGAAAAGTTTCATATGTTTTCAAATTATTCCAAAGAGATATTAATTTTCATTAGTTTACTTTCTCAAAAAAAAAATCCTTAAACAATACTTATCAAGTTTCATATACCAGTATATCCAAAAATATAATAATAATAATAAAATAGTCTTTCCAAACATTTTATACAACAACTCAAAATAGTGTATTTTTTTCTAAATTATTGGAACTCAACCACACACATACAATATGAGACAATTCCTTAATATCCCTTACTTGTTTCTTTTTACCAGTTCATTGTATTTCTCATTATTATTTCCAATAATAATATGCCATAATGCATGATAAACAAGAACAACATGAAATAGAATAAGGCTGATAAATAAAGACTGCAAAGGAATGAATTGAGAATGTGCACCATTTGTTCAACAGTATGCCAAAATCATAGCTACTTTTCCAAATAAATTATCATTGCAGTTATCCCCATTTTGGTACATCTTTTCACATCAAACATTTCAAACACAAATTATGCACCAAAGAAAATGCGACCACCATATCGAGTAGTGCTTTACCGCCAAAGGTTGCTCCTTCTCCTCCTCATGTTCCTATTGCTTCTCCTCCTCGTCATCAGTCACCATCTCCCTTTGTTGGCTTTGACGAAGCTGGTCCGTCTAACCCTTGCAATAGCTCCACTTCTTAGTTGAAGAAGATTTGGAATAAGTTGGTTACGGATCACTACAAAGCTCATCATGAGTTTCAAATGATAGCCACTCGACAGCATGCTATGTATGAGCATCTTCACTCTGATGGAATAGATCCTATAGAGGCATTTGAGTTTCTTGAGTTGTCCAGCGATGAGAATGTTGATGTCTCTCCGAGAGCTCCGATAACTCAGTTTCCTTTTGATGATGTCAACGGGGGAGATATATATGTATTTTAGTTATTTGTTCATGCATTCTAGTTTTAGTTTTCTTGTTTAGTTGTTGAGTGATGATATGTTTTACGGGGTAGCATATGTTAGCTCGTTTTTTAGTTGATCATGTTTGTTGGTCATCTGTTTTGGCCTTTGTCGAACTTCCTTTATGATGTTATATTGTGATTTCATTGTGTTATGAATTATGTTATCATTTCATAACTACTTTACATGCAATGTTGTTACTCTCATTTGCCATTTGTAACTTAAAACATCAATGCGCTTATGCTACAACTTGAAACTTGACAATTTTATAAATCTTGGACAAAATTGAATATTATCACATTACGTGCTTAATCGAACAAGAATTTGTCTAAATTTCATATAAGGATTGTCATCATCAAAAGGGGGAATTTGTTACCCCAAGGTTTTAAGATTAAATTAAAATATTTTTTTGATAATTACAAAAATTGTGAAAACTATATAATTTTTGTATTATTATTGTACTAATATTATTTGTTGAGTATATATAATATCTTAAAATAATTTCATATCAAGTGTAAAAGGGATTAAAGTTGGCATTTCGAGGCAAGCAACAAATTAATATCCAGTATGAATGGGACCAAATAATGCAACTCGAGATAAAAAAATGGAAAAAATTTTTGTCTGTCCGACGGCCGTCCGTTGGCTTGAGGCGTCGAACAACCCGTCGGACACACATGTCCAAAGTTACACTTTAGTCAAAAAAGTTGAAAAAATTCTAAGGTATTTTTTCTGTGTCCGATGGGTGCCCGACGGGTTGTCCGTCGATGGACAGGCATTGGACACCGTACTCAGGATCGTCGGAAAGCTTTAGTAAATGCAGATTTTCAACTTTCATTTCTTAATGGATCTTGTCAGACAACTTGCAAACTTTTTTGAACGGCTGTATCTGCTCTGAATTAGATAAATATCACTCATATACTTTTTTCAAGACAAATAAGTGAACTAGCTATGGTCATTTAGGTGAGAGAAGTTAAAAGGCAGAGTTCGAAAAGCCAAAAGCTCAAACTCCCTTTCTAAATCTTATTTAACTTTGTTTTCAATTTGTAAGGTTGTTTTTTAGTGAAATCTCATACTAAACTTTGTTGTAATTTTAGGAAATAAGTTATAAACTTCCAAATTTTGTTCTTGAGTGAGTTTTGGATAGTTTGAGAGGGATTGTACTCGGGTTGTGAGTACAAGCTCGAACTAGGAACTCAGGTTGCTCAAAGGTTTAGGTAGCAGGTAGTACCCATCAAACTACTTGGT
>MKEJ01002388.1:0-15220 GCA_001753735.1 Embelia ribes
TTTCGTCCTTATTCTCAATCAATTAATTTCTCTTGATCGGTCGGTTCTTCTCTTTTCTTTCAATTAATTGAAGATTTTGCAATTATAGTTTTTATTTGTTTTGTCCTAAAGAAAAGATGTGGAATATAATTTTATAAATTTGCTTTCTAAATGAGTTACGCTATTCGATCCAATTTTTTATATGAAAATGTTATCTCACTTTCTTAATTTTTAATTTTTAGTTTTAAATTTAATTTTTAATTTATAAAGCTAAGTGTATATATATCAGTGACACATGTCTGATACACGATACATCTCGTATCATAAGAGGCAGAAGAATATCCACCGATATTTGGTCAAAATAGAAACAGAGTTACGATACACAGAGGAAACATTCTGAGTCGAATCGTATCGTATGATCGTTTCGCGCATCGTAAGAGATTGACAACCATGGTTGTCACGCATTCTCTTGTGACTGTTTCATCCATCAGTTTCGGTATTTGGGATCAGCCATGATGGTGCTGCCACTGTCCTCTGTGTTTTTTTTCTTTTTCGGTTTTTGTTACTTTTGATTGATACTCTAAAAGTTTGTTCTGAACGCAAATCTTGTTTATTTTCTTTTTCACATGACTTCAAAACAACATAAAAAAGCAGGCACTCAACTATTTGATTGCTTTTATTGCAGTTGGACAGCAATCACACAGTTAGCTCATCATGGTATGCTCTATGTACCGATCGGATATACCTTTGGATCGGGGATGTTTAAGATGGAGTCTATACGTGGGGGTACTCCTTATGGTGCTGGAGTATTTGCCGGTGATGGCTCGAGGGCAGCCTCTGAGACTGAGCTGGCAATTGCAGAGCATCAGGGAAACTATATGGCTGGTATTATCAAGAAGCTGGCTCAAACTTGAATAATGCGATTTTGTTTCAGTTTTTTTGGGGCTATTCAACGCTCCCTTCGTTCTCTCCGCTTTATATGTAATCCATTTTTTGGTCTTCTTGGTGTTGTTGACTCTGTGATATTGTGTAATTCTTTGATACTTCTGCTTATGTTGTGTGCCTGAGTTGTAAATGGTTTGATAATCTAATACGTGATTATAATGTTGGCATTAATATTTGGTTTTGTTTCACTTGTGTATTATTTCAGTTAAAAGTGGACATGTTTTTGCACCACATGGAATGAAGTTCCGGACGCAACCTTGTAAATTGTTCCTTTTGTAGACTTTTTTTGTTTTGATTCCTTTGTAATCTGTTTCTTTTAGATTCCCAATCATGTCATTGATTGAGTCGATATTCGAGTGTAGGTGGTGCTGTTATTATTACTATTATTTTTCTTCTTTTTCATTATTGTTGGATGCATAGATTCCAATAATCGTTTGCACCTGTGTTTGCTATGGGCAAGTGGGTATTTGCAACACGGAATGATTCCTAATTAGAATGCGACGGAAAACAAAAAAGAAAAAAAAATTCTCTGTACGAGGAAACACTTCGGATCATGAAAAGGAAGTTCCATATGCTATATCGGAAACCTTACGCTATCTTGTTTGCCACAACTAACAGTAAACATTGCTACTTTTCTTTTTTGGAACACTTTTTTGTTCTTTTTTTGAACACTGTAAACATGGCTACTTGGTGAGAATTTATTGACAATTACCTTAAATTTTGTATTCACCTGTCTTTGAATATTACACAAAATAGAAAAGTGAAAACTGGACGAATGTTGCCGGGGTGGATGACTGTAGATCAACAATAGTGGGTAATAACAAGGGGAAAAAACACTTTTACAATGGCATACAGACACTTTTTATAGATAACTGTCGAATAAATGTAGCGAGTAATTAGGTTCATAGCCTATGATCAACAAATAATACTGACAGATTATAATACATACAAATAATCGTTATTAAAAATAACAAGTTATACATCAATGATAACGCTAGAATTCGTCCACATGTAAAATTGGTACGATGCAAAGTTTCTAGATTCAAAAAAATAATATAATTAATAAACATTATTAATAGATCATTTTATAATAAGTTCCATCGGTACAAACTATTTCATAGTTTTTTCCTTCTAGTTTTGGATGCATTTAAGTAATACTACTAAAATTAAAGTAAAAACTTTTAGTGTTATATATATATATATATTTAATTAGCTAATTAGAAAACAATTTCCTCAATAAAATTGACTATAAAATCAATTTGATCTTATCGCATTTCCCCATAGTTTAGCAGCTTGAGTTGATCTCCCTCTGCAACTGCCGAAACACAAAACCCAAAATTCTCTCTCTCTCTCTCTCTCTCTCTCTCTCGCTGGTGCAGGCATGGCGGACACGCTCGCCACTCTGAGGTCCCTAATGGCTTCTCACTCCCCGCCTCTCGATGCGTTGGTCGTCCCCTCGGAAGATTATCATCAGGTATATAATGTAACTGATATATCTACTTAAGTTTTAAGTGTTTATTTATATCTCAACTACATTTAATTGACTTTGATTATTCATCAATAATTTTGATGATTTTAACTACTAATTGAATTTAACCCCCATGCCAGGGATGGAACTATGAGTTTGAAAAGAGGGGCTACAGCCACCCCATAATTTGTTCGGATCAAAATTTTTTTTGTAAAATTTTTTATTTTCAATTTTAGTGTTAATTTTACAGTGTAATCTTAAAAAAAAAAATTATGTATGTTCAGCCACCCCATAAATTTTATACTTATATGCCCTTGTATCCATGTGTTCAACTGTATATATCTCAATTACATTGATTTGACTTTGATTGTTCATCAATAAATTTGATGATTTTAACTGCTAATGGATTCTAACCCAGATATGTATTTAAGTGTTGATATCTCAATTTCATTTAATTGATTTTGATTATCCGAATAATATTTTTTTTTATTTTAACTGCTAATTGAATTTAACCCAGATATTATCTCGATTACATTGAATTACTATGCTTATTCATCAATAATTTTGATGATTTTAACTACTATTAATTGGTTTTAATAATCTGAGCAGAGTGAATATGTATCTGAAAGGGACAAAAGGCGTCAATTTGTCTCTGGCTTCACTGGAAGTGCCGGTTCGTTCTTCTTCTCTTTCCTATTTTTTTTCCTTCTTTTTTTGGGGAAGTTTTTTTTATATTATTTTAAAATCAATTCAAACTGTTTACCCAACCAAGGTCATTTTCAAAATAATTACCAAACTAAATTAGTCTTGAAAAACAATTTTGAAACTTTACTTCTAAATAAATGTAACAAAAAATAAAATGAAATGCAAAAATTGCAGTTTGAAACTAGGGCTTTTGTTTATGGTTTAGAAAGAAGTTACAGTGCCAAAGTGCGACCTTTTGTACAGAAGTCACAATATCAAGCTGCTATATTTTATGGTTGAAACTCCACTTTCCAAATATGATATTCAACGTAAAAAAATATTACAATTTGAACCTACGACTTTTTGTTTACAGTTTAACTAAAATTCACCGTTTCAAACTGCGTTTATTTTTTTGATATGGTTTAAGGAAAGTTTGTAGTTTCAAGAATTGGACTTTTTATTGAAGGAATATAAAAAAGCACAGTTTGAAACTGTTATTTTTTAAAAAACATGGGTTTCGTAAATACATTGAGAACAGCTTTAAATTAGTATTCGTAAATTACCTTTTTATGTTCAAAATGTCTTTTTCTAAGGTTAAGCTAAAAATTCTTTTGGGTAATATCTGCCTTCTAGTTTACCATCTGATGATATCTTCAATTCATTTAAATGTTCATGAAATCGTATAGCTGAAATTGTAAACTCGGGTTAAATGTATTCTAAGGTGACTAAGATTGAATATGTGTATATGATATGTACAGGTTTAGCACTAGTGACAATGAAGGAAGCATTCCTGTGGACGGACGGGAGGTACTTCTTGCAGGCAACACGAGAGCTGAGTAATGAGTGGAAGCTCATGCGGATGGGTGAGGACCCGCCTGTCGATACCTGGATGGCAGATGTGAGTTCAACTCTTTTCAAGTTTTCAAGAGCATTATAACCATCTAATCTATGCACTTTCGTGCTTACACGTTGCGGTTTTTGATTCGTAGTTGTCAGGGTCAATTTCTTTATAACAACGTTTATGTATGTTGAATTTTGAATGTTCGCTTCTATTGTTACTTGATAAATTTGTGCATGTAGAGTATGTTTCCAGCCTCTTTTTGATTTTCTCTGTGTATTTCTAATTCAAAGAAATAAAACAACTGCCTTTGTTGGTCTGGAAAACCATATATTTCTGCTATTTTGAGTCTTTAAGGCTAAGGTGGTTTACATCGGATAAGATCTTAAGAAATCTCGTATTCTTTCGTCGGATTCATTTTTAATCATTTTTGGAACCACTGGGTTAACTTTAATTACCAAGTTCAAATCAGAGAATATGTTTCTGCATGTTTGACTCTAGGTATATTTGTTCCTCATAGTTATTCTATACTGACTTTCATGTGTGAATAACGGATTTTAGTGAAAACTAGTAGGGAAAAAATTGTGTAGTCTTACTTAACTATAGCAGTCAAGTTTTTCGATCAAGTTCTTTTCTTGTTGTAAGGGAAAGTCTTTGCTTGGGATCATTCGATGTTTTGGTCACTCATTTTACTCTCTTATTCACCAAAAGTGATGCTCATGTATGTTTTCTCTGATTGGGCAGTTATGCCACTAGATTGGTAGTGTTTTAACAAGTGCTTCTGCTAGTTTTCCCTATGTCAACACTTGGAATCCTTGATGTACCTTTTGCTCTTTTGGTTGCTAAATTGAATGAATTGCTACCATAAAAGTTATCATATCCTCTGTCAGAATTTGCCAAAAGATGCGGCTGTTGGTGTCGACCCTTGGTGTGTATCGGTAGACACTGCCCAGAAATGGGAGCATGCTTTTTCTAAAAAGCAGCAAAAGTTGGTCCAAACATCCACAAACTTGGTTGATGAAGTATGGAAAAGCCGACCACCACTTGAAATTAATCATGTCAGTGCCCATCCCTTGGAGTTTGCTGGCTGTTCTGTTGCAGACAAGTTGAAAGATCTCAGAGAAAAGCTAGCTGAAGAAAATGCTCGTGCTATTATCATCACAACACTTGACGAGGTGAGTCAACCCATCCTGAACTTCATGTCATAATTTCTTTGTCATGAAAAATAATGTTGAATTTTTCCTTTGGACAAATTATTTTTGTGAAGACCCGGATTTCGGAGAACCCAGGACGTATGTAATACTGATATCATATCGAAAAGACATAAATATCCACAACTGGTCCATATGAACAAATTTGTAAAGAGCTTACCAGTATAACCGAAATGAAGGTCAACTTACAAAGGTCTAAAATGAAAGCTAAACAACTATTTAGGCGCAAACTAGACATACAACTAGAACAACAAAATCCAACTGAAAATGAGAAAATACACTACTGAAAGGGTAACAAGCTAACTGAACTGAAAATAAGCTAACTGAAAAGGGAAATAAGTAAGCCCGGGTCATCAACTAGCCAAAGTCTCTTATAATGTCCTTTTGGTGTGATCGTATTTCGTGGGGTCTCAGTGCTCATATATAACCAAGTATATACAAACATGCTCTTTTATTCTAAGAGTTGCGTAGTCCACAGGTTCTCAATACAAGTATATAATGAAATGCAGAACAAATTATACTATGACAACTAATTAAGAATTCAAGCCTTATTGCAGTAAGTGCCTTAAATGTTCGTATTGTTACTCAAATTCTTATTTTTCTGATTTTCAAGTACATTGAGTCATTTACTTGAGGTATTCCAAAACTGAAGTTTGTTACTTTAAGTTCATATTCATTGTTTAATGAGCGTTTATGTATACATATATGTGTATATTATATACTGAAAATATCTGAAAATGAGGGGATTACTGGCTCGCAGACAGAACAGATCATAGGCCCACTCTTCTGGCATTACATGTCACATCTCCCGAAACACACCAATAGCTCTGATCCTAATCTTTAGGATTCAGACGCCTAGGCGAGCCAGTAAATCCAAAACATATGAAAATAATTGTATACTCAATGTTATATTACTTAAAGTGTGTATGATATTCGCACGCCACCAGAAAATCTCATAAGTCCAGATCATATATTATTTGTATATGCGTTTTACGTGTCAAATGATTAGATCTCAACCTTATGCACGTCTAAATATGAGCAAAGGAACCAGATTTTTATTCTATTTCAAAAGTATGCACACTTTTGTGATTTAAGTGCTCGAAATAAGCTAAGAATTTGTTTCTTGTAAAGCCTATCGTTTAAAATCGAACACTTTTAAATGTATGTACAATTGAGGGGGACGTTGTAAGACCAAGGTGTATCAGATCTCTACACAAATTTTCTAAGGTTCGAAATGTTTTCTGAGAAGTGTTCGGTTTCACAAAAGACATCTCAGTTACATATTAAGTAGTTACCTAAGCATTGATCACTCAGATGTTTTATAATCAGATTATTCAAATGTAAATATACCTCTACAAACATTTCCAGGGAGCAAAATTACATAGCGAGTTTGAACTTATGAAGTCTAGTAAGTATACTATCATAAACTAGCAATTAAAACTAGGTTTATAGAGTGGTAAAATAATCACGAAGTGCTAGTTAAACCACTTTAATTAGCATAAACCAGTTTCCTTTATTTTTTTTGCTAAATACAAAAGTACGGAAAACTTTCTTTTACTACTAAAGACCTTATGTGTTAATTAGGCAAGGACCCTAGCTAAATCAACCCTTTACTGCTAAAGACCTTGTGTATTAAGAGAATTATGAATATATATATATACACACACTCACACACACACTAAATTATATGTGGAAATCAGGAGAGATTTCTAAGCCAACTATATTACTCCCTTTTTCTCATTAAAATGGACCAATCTCTTTTTCTTAAAGATAACATCACACCACCACATATTCCGTAAGAAATCCCCTTTAATTACTCTTTAATACTAAAAAGAAGTCAATATAAAGAAAACTAGTTCTCATTTATTTAGTATCTCAGTAACTCCAATTTCTCTACATCAAACAATTAGGTATGTATGCATATACCTATCAGTGTATCTATCTTTTGTACGAGTTCTAGTTCCACTGAACAGAGTTTCCATTATTCTAACAAGTTTCAAGTGACCCAATCCAACCAGTTAACTGGTAATAGCCTCAATCAGTGGGTTTATCTACAGGCTATGACCATACTTTCAATCTACAAAACACTACAATGTAATTAACTACTTCAACTAAAATATGAGTCAAAATTCAAGGCCATCACGAGAATTTCCCAAACTGAACATGAACAACCAGGTTATATACATCACAGAGAAATTTTGTTTGTATATATTGTATTTCATTAGTACGGTAGTCCTTCCCAAATCATTAAGTTACCTTTATGCGTGTATCTATTTAGCTTTAACATATTCAAGGGAATTAATCCCAGCTAGCTAACATTGGAAACTTGTACTAATTAACACCCCAATATAGTAACTCGAAATGAATTCACATGGAACTGATGTCGGGAATACATATGTACAGTTTCATCAAATTAATTTCAGAAGTGGTATCCAAACTAACGAGTCTGAATTTCTACACATTTTAAATACCAAACTTACATGCTTATAACCGAACACGTAAAAGAAATAACAGAAAACCCTCATCAATTATGCTATATATAGTAGCCAAATCTCAGGTATAAATTAACAAATCATCCTTGATCAATTGAACGCCAAACATGCCTAAATCTCGGGATGAACAAATTAAGGAAAATGGTTTCTGCAATGCCCACCTAAATTCGAATTGGTTGGAATGAAACTGAGGTTGGCTTCCATTTCTCCTCTGCGATTCCAATTGCTATCGATTTTCAAATCCCTTATAGAGCAATATAGAGAGGTGGATTTTGTACTCCATATTAGCGAAGAGAGGTTTATTTATGTTGCATGATTCAGTTAGAGGGGAGTGAAGGGAATGGAGATCCGGACATGGGAGCGTGATTATTGCCATCGTCCTTTGTTGCCGATCGTGGAAAGATGCCCGAGGCTAACGGGGAGAGAGAGAGTGTAAAAGAAAGAGAGAAACTAACGTGGCCTATTCAGATAGTAAAAGGTTGTCTTTTCCAAAATTACACTAAAAACCCCTTAGTTCTCAATTTCTGACAACTAAGTCCAAAAATTTAACTTTATACCCCTTTTGTTCTCAATTTTGAACAAGTTAGTCCAACCAATAAACTTGGGTCGTCACAATTTCTTTTTTACTTAATTGTCTATATATGCAGGTTGCTTGGTTGTATAATGTCCGTGGGAACGATGTCTCCTATTGTCCTGTTGTTCATGCTTTTGCCATAGTAACATCTCTCTCCGCTTTCTTTTACATAGACAAGAGAAAGTTATCTTCTGAGGTCAGTTACTCTTAATTCTCCAAAGCTGAGTTTTTTCATCTTTATTTGGAATTACCTTTAGAAAGCAAAATGCTTGCAGGTAGAGTCTCACATAGAGCAAAATGGAATTGAAATACGGGACTATGGGGTAGTGAGTTCAGATGTAGTATTGCTTGCATCCGATCAACTTTTTCCGTCTTCAGAAAAAGAAAGTCAATCTGGTGGCCCGAAGGACATGGAAACAGATGATGGAAAAAGTCGCAGCCTTATCTGGATTGACCCTGGTTCTTGTTGCTTCACTTTGTATTCAAAACTGAGTTCAGACCAGGTTCTCTTGAAACAGTCACCTTTGGCCCTAGCAAAAGCTCTCAAGGTATTATTTTAAAATTAACCTCACAAATATTAGTTCTGGTTGGATATACTTGTTTACCTCTGGTATATTTGTTGTCCGGTCACTGATTTGTTAAGCATTCATATCTAGACATAGTTTGGCATCTAGAAATCTGTAAGGAATTTTCTGTCATAGACCAAATTCCTTTTTGTTGATGCAACTGCATGTGATTTTCCGTGGTACTTAGCTCTTGTAACATTTACTTTTCAAAGATGATTCGTTATTTTTTTTTTTAACAAAGTGGATTTAGTTTTCTTTAAGTTTGTAACCTTTGTAAATGGAATTATGGATTGGGATGTCTGTATTGAACACTTTGACTGAGAGCAAAATATGAATTTTTTAGGGTGAGCTAAAGCTCTCTGGAAAATTTCCCAAAATGGGAACATCTTTTTACAACTTTAATGTATAAAATACCATTTTACTAAACATATACTACCAAAGACACGCAGGAAATTTTCCTGATATGGTCAATACATGCATAATTCTTTTGTTGACATTGTTTTGCTGATCAACGTGGTGGTTGACTGTTTGTATCTTCAGAATCCTGTTGAGTTGGATGGGTTGAAAAACTGCCATATTAGGGACGGTGCAGCTGTTGTACAATATCTTGTCTGGCTGGATAAGCAGGTAACTTAATGGATGTATGATTTTTCTCTGCCATCTTTAGACAATACAATTCCTATGTGGGATATAACTTGCTAAACAAAAACAAAGGGATGAAAATTTTCATCATTTTTCGATGGTTTAACATCAGTTGTACTTGCGTGTTTGCAACTATTGTGTGGCACTATAGGTGCCCCAGTTTTTTCATTGAAAGTAATATATTGTTTTATGCACATTGTCTGCGCCGATTGTTATTTTGTGCCTTTTTGATGCCTACAAGAATGGATAGAATTAGAAGTTGCTGCTGTGTTGAAAATTTTAGCTTTTTGCCTTTTTTATACTGATCATTGTTTTGGCCTTTTTTGTGTCAATTTTTATTTGCTGATGTTTCCTTTCAGCATACTCTTTTTCCTTACTGATCGAGAAACTTGAGAACGTTACTTTCCTTCTTTACCATGTTAAAGTATAAACCCTCATGTTGTACAGTCAATGCCTGAAATTCTATTTTGAGCCATGAGCAGTGTTTCATTGGTTACATGTCACTGTTTATTTTCACATTTGCAGATGCAAGAAAATTATGGCGCTTCTGGTTATTTCATCGAGGCTGAGAGTTCAAGCAAGAAAAAACATCCGTAAGTCATTTCTCTCTGATAAAAAGTACTCTTGATTTGCCACAACTTGTGCTTTTTCTTTCTTACCCATTACTTGTTGCACTCGTGTAAGCCAATATCTTGTAATCAACTTAATGCAGGGACACAATGAAGCTGACCGAAGTGTCTGCAAGTGATAAATTAGAGAGCTTCCGAGCATCAAAAGAGGTAACTTCAGGAACGGGCTAATTTTGGAAAACCTAAGATGAGATAATTTATCAATTCATAAAAGAACGGCGTTCGTCCTTTATATTCCAGAAGCGCTTATTGGTTTAGTAGTTGTTAGTGTTCTTATTGGTTTTTAAATATATGTTGTTGCATGTTCAGTATTTCCTGAAATTGATATTGGTGGCCTTTAAGTTAGTCCATGCATGCCTCCATTGCGACTTGTGGGTCACAGGTTCGTTTCGTTGTAAATAACTTCTCTAGAAACAAAGGTAAGGTTCCGTACATCAGACACTCCTAGACCCGCAATTCAGGAGCTTTGAGTATTAGGCCGTTTATATATATATACGCACTAGCATATGACGCACACGTGATGAAGTGCAATTCAATTAAATGACTGTAAGATCTAGTTGATGTAAAAACGTAACTATATCTAAAATTTGAAAATATTACAAAATCATCTTTTAGTCGTAAAAAGTTTACATAAAAAGTGCCAAATTTGTCATGTGAAAGCCAAAAGTATAAAGCTACAAAGGTGAATAATTGGACAAAAACCACAAACATAATATATTTTTTCTCTAATCATATAATATTTTTCAAGCTTGTAAGATTTTCGTTTTTTAAAATATTTAAACAGTACGTGGATACTTTTGTTCTATATACTTGGTTACTCCCTGCATGAAGTATATAATCTCAAGTAGTGTACAGTATCGATGTTATTGTTCTCATAAATCATAATTAACTCAAATCAATTTATCCTATGCTTCCTTGCAATGAATAAACCTAAGAAAAAGTTGAAGATTGAGCATTAGTCTTAAGAAAAGAAAAGTTATATTTGGTAATATTGGAAAAAAAAAGCCCCATAAATGGAAGCTTGAGAATAAAATAGAAAAAATAGGAAATTTCACATAATGAAATATACCCAAAAATTTGAATGCACAGAAATAGAAATTAATTACCCAATTCAGCTTACCTCCGTATTTGTGTGCTAAGAATGAAAAAGCAGGGATTTTTTAAGTTCCAAAAAAATTGTCCACGGTTGTTAAAAAAATCATAAAAATACTATCCAAAAGATAAAAACTTTAATGAATGGATGGACCATATAGCTTCCTACCTATAACAATTATTCCTCTCTAGAATGAACCATATCTGTAACTATTTCAAAATTTCCGAATCATTAAACGTTAAAAATACGAGTAATAATTTCTCACACTTCTAACAAAAAATGTAATAACAATGTTTTGATTTGAAAAATAAATAAAAGGCTTGTTCAAAGCATCTGGCAGAANNTATATATATATATATATATACATATATATATAACAGTAATATGCTAGACTTTTGTTTCAGTTAGTCGATATTCTACCTTCAAGGGCATGCCAAAAAAAGTCTTCACCATTTCATTCACATGAAAAGTAAAAATCCAGTTTGTGATTAATAATAATTAGAAAAATAACAAAACCAAAAGTGCAAAAATGATATAAATTGTGCCCATGCGTCATCCATGTCACAGTTTAAAAGTATGCTATGCTTGGAATATATGTAATATGAAGTGATTTCTTAAGGCTGATTAAGGGGTGGGGAGAGAGAAGAGGAAGAGAGATAAAGGAGAGAGAGAGCCAACCCCAAATGATAGTCCAAGGTTTTTAAATTGTCCATGATGCTTTTTGAAAAGGAGAAGGCAGTTGAAGAAGAGAGAGTGCTTGCTACAGTTATCAATCGATGTGGGTAGAATGAAACTGGTAATTATACTAATTTGCCCTTAATATGTCCATTTGGAGGCAGTTTGGTTTAGGGTGAATTTGGCATCACAGAAAGTCTTCACGGAATAACGGCCAAAAATGGGTTGGCTTATTATAATATTATAGTATAGAGGCTGTTGCCTGTTGGTGAGATCCTTATTATATGTTCGCTTAGTTATATATATAACTTGTGGTTTCTGCATTGTCATTGATGTCTTATGTGGAAAGCTCAACCTTTTTTCTTATGATCGTGGTCTCATTCGACATTATATATTTGCAGCACTTCAAAGGGCTGAGTTTCCCCACAATTTCATCTGTTGGGCCCAATGCTGCTATAATCCACTATTCACCAGACGCTAAAACTTGTTCAGAACTTGATGCTCATAGTATCTACTTGTTTGATTCAGGAGCACAGGTTTGTCAGCTATCTAAAGTAGTTTGGAATCTGAGGCGATATCAATTTGCAAATGAAGCTGAGAAAATGACTTCCTTATGCTATGGCGTTTTCACTTTTGTTCTAATACATTTTTCCTCTTGTTTATTTTTGTATTTGAAGTATCTAGATGGAACTACTGACATTACAAGAACTGTTCATTTTGGAAAACCTTCGATGCATGAAAAAGCATGTTACACTGCGGTATGCATTCTTTCTTCTTTCATTTCCTAATGGACCTTTAATTTTTTTAATCATACAACCACAATTGGTGTTGCCTGAAAATGATCCTTCTCATCTGACAATGTTTCTGCTTTTTGAAGTTTTTGGCCTATTGCATCGTATGTACATCTACTACGTGCTTGGAGGAATCAATACATTTCTGCCTCAGCGAAATGAAATTTACTTAAATTTGACTTTACATTTTATTTCTTTGACTATTTTCAGTTTAGCTAGTGGCAAAAATCCTAAAATCCATGTCTGCTAATAGATTTTGCAACCTTAAGCCATCAACCTCCTCACTTCTCTTCCAGTCAGGTGTATGAGCATCTATCTTTTGAAAAGTCACCAATTCTTTGGACATTGTTCAGGTTCTCAAGGGTCATATAGCACTGGGAAACGCCCACTTTCCAAATGGAACCAGTGGTATTGTAAATTATCTTTTACTTTTTTTTGCTGTTGAGTGACTGTTTTACGCATGTTCTTCGTTTCAGGATTATCTCTAAATGTGTGCTGTGGAAAATTTTCTGTTTGTAGGGCATGCTCTTGATATTCTGGCTCGGGTTCCTCTGTGGAAGGATGGCCTTGATTATCGTCATGGTACTGGTCATGGAATTGGATCTTACTTAAATGTTCACGAGGGTGAGTGACAAACAAGGCTATTCCTGTTGTCTTTGATTATATGTGGACTAACTATACCTTTATGTGTGTGTGTGTGTGTGTGTGTATGTGTGTATCAGTGTGTGTCTGTGGACTAACTATGATTTTTTCCTCTTAAACTATCAGGACCCCATTTAATTAGTTTCAGACCACAAGCTAGAAATGTGCCATTACAAGCTTCAATGACTGTGACAGACGGTGAGTGCGTTTTCTTTTCTTTTCCTCCAGTATAACTGCTGTGGATTAATGTTTCCAGATCCTGATATACTTTCTATACTTTGTTCAACTCTATATTCAACACTTTCATGTCTTAAATATAAGATTAGAACCATGTATTTGTTGTACGTCCTCATCTTTTCTCATTTCACTTTTCACGGAGTAATTTTTTTTTTTATTTTGTCTGATAAAATTATGCGATCGAAACTTATTGCTGTATGAAAATTCTAATCTTTTCTCATTTCAAGTCTATGAAGTTTATCATCTCTTCTCGTTTCAAGTCTACTCTGAATCTTTTTGAATTTGTCTTAATATCTAATCTTCCATCTTATTTTGTCATATCTGCGAAATTACCTTATACTTTTATTACACATGAACCTTTGTTTGCTTTGCACCACTATCAGAACCCGGATATTATGAGGATGGTAACTTTGGGATACGATTGGAGAACGTGCTGATTGTGAAGGAGGCTAATACAGCATTCAACTTCGGTGATAAAGGCTACTTATCATTCGAGCACATAACATGGGTATGTTTCTTAGGCCGTTACCAGGGCCCTTTTTTTTGTTTATACAGTCATGCTCTCCTTGACCACTTTAGAAGCTCAGATTGTTGGTCTATAAATTGGCTCAGTCGCTTCTTCGAGAGAGACAAATTTAACAAAAATAGTATGGAGTAATCAAAACTTTGTCTATGAGTATATCTTTCATCAGCTATTGCATATGTATGTTTACGAATTATACGGAAAGATGAGGCTTTTGGCTAGAGAGCTGAGAGCCTATCATTTAAGAGAGAGACCACTACCCAAGAAACCATCTTTTGATTATAGAACTGCCACATCAAAGCAAACTTATGTGAAAAAATTTATTTTTATAGCACATTCTTTTTTCTTATGATGAATTTGTTTTCACGATGTTCAGGCACCTTACCAAAAGAAGTTGATCGATGTGAAACTTTTGACTCCCGAAGAATTAGGATGGTTGAATACATACCATGGCAAATGCAGGGAAGTGCTCTCCTCATACTTGAACGAGTCCGAAATGGCATGGCTGATGAGAGCTACTGAACCAATAAATGCCTGAGCGGTAAATTCTGTGAATTGGGAATCGGAAAGAAACGGGAGAAAAAATAATGCAAAATGCCAACCCAACTGCACCCTCCTTTTCCTCTTTCCGGTTGTAACTCTAAACAAAAACCCGAAGCTCGATTAGCTAACTTGATCTTATGGTTTTTAGGCATAAGTTAATTTGGGTCTTATTTGGTTGGTTCATGTTTTCATGAAGGAGTGTTTATTTCTTTTTTTTTTTTGGTCAATCATCAAATTGTTTTTAAAATCAAAGAAATCCAACAGTACAAAATTACACTTGTCACCATGATGTAAAAGTGATATAACTTTTATATAGATAATAGATATAATAGATGTTATAATTCATTGTATCGTGGATATATTTTCTATTTCCATTATTGTTTGTCCTTGTTTTTATATGTCTAAATTGATGGTTGCTTTGAAATTAAATAATTGGTCGTTGAAATTAAAATCTTATCTTAAATATTATAAGGCCCCAAAATTTTTCGCCAACACTGTAGCATACTGTAGATGTACTGTACAGCAATATTATACTGGAATGAAGTAGTATAATGATGTAAATTAAACATCTGAGTGCTGTAATCATGTTTTGATTAATAAAGTGTTGGTTTTGACTCGTATTGTTGTGTTTTGACTTAATTATGAATTCTGATTGTACCAATTGAGCTTATTTCTATCAGATATTGAA